>MU774598.1:233914-249210 GCA_026770625.1 Nicotiana glauca
CCCAATTTTCAACTGTAAATACTCCCTCATTCTTTTATTTTTCTCACAAAATCATCAATCTCTCTCACTCTCTCTCTTTTATCTTCAATAATTGCTTACTTTATTGTTATAATTTTATATAAAAATTGTAAATTTGGTGAATTGAAGTCTTCAAGTATTCAACGATAATTAATTTTCAACAAGTTGTTCGTCAATTCGGTAAACTCGTTCCAACTCTTAAGTTTTAATATTATAGTTTTGTTTGTTTTATTTACTTTGTATTGCTTGATTAATTAAGATGACTTATTCCTTAAAATAATATTTAGTAAAAATAAGGAAAAATCCAAAAGTGGTGAATCTAGTGGCCAATCTATTCCTCCTCCACTTTCCCCGGCTCCCCGACCCAAACATGTTACCCGTCCTACACCTGTTATTCTTGATAGCGATAATAGTTTATTATAATTTACCGAGAGTCAATTTTACCATAATATTGCACCCGGTGAACAATTAAATTATGAATATATGAATGCTCTTTATGGTAATCCAACTATTGATGAAATAGATTTTGATGAAATGCAACCGGATGACGATATACCCACTAGTCCTGCTCCTGAAGTTAATCCAACTGATAATAATCCAAATGATCCCCCTCTGACCCTCCTGTTACTATCCTTACTTTTTCTAGACAACCCTTCTAAACTGACATAAACATCTGTTGTTTGGCCATTTTTTACTCAACTAAGAGAAAAAATAAGGCTAAGTGTAAAACTTGTAGCAAAGAGTTAGCTTTTAAATATGTTAGAGGTCGGGGGGAGGGGTTTGACTAGACACATATTGCTACACCATCAAGATAAAGTTAGATACTTCGTATGAAAGCTTTGGCCGAGGGGACAAGTGTACCTAGTCAGGCTACCTTAGTACTAGGTAAAATCAATTTCAACCGGATGAAACGCAACCGAATGACGATACACCCACTAGTCCTGCTCCTGAAGTTAACCTAACTGATAGTAATCCAAATGATATCCCGTCTGACCCTCCTGTTACTACCCTTACCTTTTCTAAACAATCTTCTAAACTAACATAAACATCTGCTGTTTGGCCATTTTTTACTCAACTAAGAGAAAAAATAAGGCTAAGTGTAAAACTTGAGGTAAATAGTTAGCTTTTAAATATGTTGGAGGTCGGGAGGGGGGGTTGACTAGACACATATTGCTACACCCTCAAGATAAAGTTACATACTTCGTATGAAACCTTTGGCCGAGGAGACAAGTGTACCTAGTCAGGTTGACCTTAGTACTAGGTAAAATCAATTTCAACCGGATGACGATACACCCACTAGTCCTGCTCCTGAAGTTAACCCAACTGATAATAATCCAAATGATGCCCCGTCTTACCCTCATGTTATTATCCTTACTTTTTCTAGACAACCTTATAAACTAACATAAACATCTATTGTTTGGCCATTTTTTACTCAACTAAGAGAAAAAATAAGGTTAAGTGTAAAACTTGTGGCAAAGAGTTAGATTTTAAATAGCTGGGGGTCGGAAGGGGGGAAGGGAGTTTAACTAGACACATATTGGTACACCCTTAAGATAAAGTTAGATACTTCGTATGAAAGCTTTGGCCGAGTGGACAAGTTTACCTAGTCAGGCTGACCTTAGTACTAGGTTAAATCAATTTCAACCGGGAATTAACACGGCTACCGGTGGTATTTTATATTACAAAAAAAGATCGGAAAGAATTGGCAAAATGGTTACTGCTATGTGCTTACCCTATAGTTTTCCTTCTAACTCTCACGTTGTGCATTATATTAGAAATGTTTAGAATCCTACTTATAAAGGTTTTCCTCGCACAACTGTAAAGAGCGATATTTATAAATATAAACATGAATATGAACAATATTTGCGCTATTTATTTACTCATATAAATTGTCGTGTTGCTATTATAACTGATATTTGTAGAAGTGGTAATGACTGTGATTACCTTACTGTTACCAGTCATTGGATTGATGAGGATTGTATAATGCAAAAGCGCATTATTGCTAATAGAATAATTAATTCACGTCACACAGGGCAATCTATTGCTTGCACAGTTACGGATATTTGTATACATTTTTGCTTTATTGAAAAAATCAAGTCAATTTTAATGGATAAGGCTACTAGCAACACAAATGTTGTAGCTTTGCTTACCACTACACTAAGTCCTTCATTTAGTAATATTTTTCATGTTAGATGTATTTGTTATATTTATCATTTAATTATAGGTGATGGTATGAGAATTTTAAATATTGAAATTGAAAAGGTTAAAATGTCTCTTAACTGGATTTTTTATTCAAACCGTAGAAGTATACTCAGAGAGTATTTTAAAAGATGCGATGAATTTGGCCTAAGAGAAAGAAAGGTTCCTAAAGCTTGTCCAACTAGATAAAATTACATGTATGAAAGTTTAGTTGTTGCATATGAATATAGAAACCCCATAAACGCAACATTTAATGCTCATGTAAGTGATGATGATGAGCACCTTACAAATGCGGATTGGGCTAATGTTAAAATGCTTGCAGATTTTTTAAAAAAAATTTCATATTGCTACAAATAAATTTTTTGGGCAATATTATCCTACCATTTCTAACTGTTTAATTTATATTGCAGAACTTGCAAATTTGTTTGCTCATTTTTCAGAGAATGGAAAAATTTATGAACTTGCTATTGATTCTATGAGAAAAAAGTTTAAAAAATATTTTTTTTCCGTATCCCCCCATTTATGGTGTTGCTGCCTTGTTAAATCCTACTATAAAATTAGGAGATCCTCAATTTTAGTATGAAACTGTTTATAATGGTTTAGCACTTGAAGAAGAGGAGTTGCCTAAACTTCCGGAAGCAATAGCCTCAATTAAAATAAATGCTCAAATTATTTATAATGCTTATCAAGTTGCATTAGATCAGGCTAGACCAAATGTTCCAACTCCTTCTGCTTCTTATTTTCAATCATCTAAAAGAACTGCGGGAGTAAGAGCACTTAGTGCTTGGGACGGGTTCAGGGGTTCTCGAGGTTCTACTACTGGTGATTTTTCACAACTAAATGAGCTTGAAGTTTATTTATCATAGGAAATTAACGAAGTTAATCCCGACGGCTCCTTAATATTTTGGAATGGTTGAAGGACAGAGAAAAATACTTTCCGATTCTTTCAAGGATGGCCCGAGATATTTTAACTATTCAAGCTTCAACAGTGGCATCAGAGAACGCTTTCAGTCAAGAAACACTACAACTCGGTGATTATAGAGCGTCTATGAGGGAGAGCTTGGAAAATTAATACTTTTCAGAGATTGGATCCGTTCGGAAAGAAGAAATTTTGGACTTGCTGAATCACAATCAGAGGTAGACGAAGCTTACGAAGAAATGCTAGTTGAACTTGCGGAGGATTCTGCTTCGCCCGAAAGCGGTGATGACCAAGCTTCTTTTACGCCACCACCAACGAAAATGCCTCCGGACCTTAATTGATTTATGAAGTTTTTAAGAGATGCCATGTAGATTTTTTTGAAAAATTAGAATGTATTATGTAATTTGTATTTTGGCACATCTTGATTAGTTTCTTTTTCTTCTCAATGGTGGTATTAGCACCTTGTTGTGCTCATTCCATAGGGGGGAGGAAGATTAACAAAGATATTGCCATATTTTCTTAATGCTATAATAAAATTATAACGCATTGTTTTGAATATCTCTTTACAATATTTTTATCTTTAAATTTGAATTAAAAAATTTAGGTCACAATTCTATAATATAATTTACAAGGAATTGCCTTAAATAGTTTTATTACCATTTTTTTCTCTAACTTCTATAAAATTTAAAAAAATAAATAAAAAGTATTCGTTGGGCCCACATAGGCCCGGGACCGGCCCACTTAGCCTCCATTAGTTCATGGGTTCGATCCCGGGCTGGTTCCTAAAAAAACCTGTGAAGCCCATTTAAGTTGGGACCAGGCAAACTTAGGACCGACCCACGAAGCCCACTTAGGCCCGGGCTCGGCCCACATGCCAGCCTTAGGCAGGACATGGCATTGATTCAGCTTACCGAGGATATGACTCTTGATAGATAAGTGTGGAGGGTGAGAATTAGGTTTGTGGGTTGACAAGTAATCGAGAGTTTCTCCTAGTCTTACCAGTAGTATTAGTACTAGTCTTGGATTTTCGTATTCCTAAATCCTTGCTATTACACGGTAAGTTATTCTTACCAGTAGTATTGGTATAGTATTTTCTTATTCCTTGGATCTTTGTTATTACACGTGCTATTTTATTCCATTGTCACATGCTTCCTTTTTATTGTTCTTGAGCCTAAGGTCTATCAAAAACAACTTTTCTATCTTCGTAAGGTAGGGGTAAGATCTACGTACACATTATCTTTCACAAACCCCACTTGTAAAATTTCACTAAATTTGCTATTGTTGCTGTTCAGCAATCTGTCCATTTGCCTTTGAACAATGATCATTTGCCATATGTTGCTGCCTTATCGTAGTGAAATTTCTTCCATTACTCAACTAAAATTTCTTATATCTAGTAAATTACAAATGTGATTTTTCTTATTTTCCATTTGATAATGACTAGAACATAGGGCGAAAAAAAGGGTATCTCGTGATTCACAAATTGGGAGAGGAGTTAATACCCCAACATCATTTGGAGAAACTCCCTTCCTCCATTTACCTTGGAAGGCCGTATACAGGCCAAATAAAAGAAACAAAATCACCTTTTTACCCTAAAAGTACCACTTAGTGTCCATCAAGTGTGTTCACACAACAAATTTGAGCAAATGCAGCACGGATATGGAGTAATTAACACTAAACGGTCAAGAGAAACAATGGCATGAACGCTTAATTGCATCGACATACACTCACCAATCCACTTCACTAACAAAGGGAGTACCCTACAAGATACATGCACCTCAACCAAAATACAGCTTAATCAAATCTCAAAGTTGCATTCATGAATGAGCAAGTTACAATGATTCCTATAGAAAAGAAGAACCCAGTCACAGTGAGCCATGCTATTGCTCAAACTGCAACACCATTCATGCAAAGCATAGAGAGAGGCTGCAGTGTGGCATATATCAGTAGAGGTTGCTGACTGCATCAAGAATCTGAAACTTGGTACTCAGAAAAGGCTTGGAGAAAATGAACTATGATGGGGCACCAAGATATGATGCAAGTCGTAAGATGTCACAGAATACTCCACCGGCTGTCACTTCAGCACCAGCACCAGGACCACGCACTATTAGAGGTTGCGTCGCATATCTTTCAGTTGTGAATGCAATTATGTTATCTGATCCATAGAGTTGCGCAAATGGGTGCTCCTTACTGTATCTTTGCAGCTCAACAGTCCCTTTTCCGTTTACAACATCCACAACTCCAACATATCTCAAAACCTTCATACATGAATTTTGTCATATAAAAATAGCACAAATACAAGGGAAAAAAAACATATAATGCATGCTTGTGACCTACTCCAACAGTCCTCTGACAAGAAAATATTTGTTATGCATGTGCTGCTGCTGAACTAGATTGAATCACACAAAGATGATGCTTGTGGCCTAATCAAATGTTACATATAAATAAACAATTTCTAAAATACAAACTTCTTTCACTTGGTTTCTGCCCCAAAGATTGAATCAAATAAGTTCTCAATGATGAAGAACAGCTCTATATGCTACGAATAATCTGTTACTTTTGTGATTGAAATGCGAAATGACTCATCACTTTCCCTATTTTTTAAATGAGATTTCATGCTTCTCTTTCCTAGTGCCGCATGTCTCATACGAAGTTGTTTCCTCCTCTATCCTAAATTGACCATCCATGTTTAACACAGTACAGATATTAAAATGTCCTCAGAAAAAAGTGCATATGTTAAAGTCAGAACATGATTGTCACCTTTCAGCATTTTCAAGGTATTGAAAAAGAGTTTGGATGCAAGGTGTTAAACGAGTCCCATGTAATGCTTTTTGATGTTATGTAATGTGTCATGTGTGGGAAAGCTTCCCGCTTTAGGAATATGAAAACAATTTTGCAATTGAAAAGGTGATCATCAGTTTCTGATGGAAGGAGTAAGAGAGTAGGTTCTTTCGGACAAGATGAACATCACAGCAGTAAGTATCCGTAACGGTCGAGCTCATTTCTATAGATTTAAGTCCAGAGTACTCACTTCCCCGGCATCTTCAGCCTCTTGCCTCTGCTTAGCCAATTGTTGATCAAATTGTGGCAACTGCTGCATAAACTCCTCAGCAGATGCACAATCCTGAAAAAGACCACTAAAAATTACTTCATGGAGAAAAACAGCTATCTAACTAATGCCGAACATAACTTATCAAAATAACTAATGCTGCACATAATTAAACTAAACACTCACCCGTAATGGTTCAGGCACAAGGCTCTGAACAGGGATATCTGAAAGCTCTAGATGTAGCCCACTTTCCCTAGCAAGAATTATCACCTGGAACATGGAAGCCATTGTATAATAAAATTCTAACCCGTCATGCAAGAGAGTAGCACCCAAGTTTATACTGTGGCCTTTTTTTTCAAAAGCAAAATCAGAGTATTTTACACTGGCCATTTTTCTTAAAAATAAAATCAGAGTAGTTTACTCGGGCCAGGCAGTGATCCCAAGAAGTTAAATTCTGCTGAACATCACCAACTTTGTGGGAAAATGGAAATAGAGGAATTAGCTTATTTTAGCTAAAATGAAAAGAAATCAGATACGTGAAACCATCACCCAATACCTTTCTGGCAACATCTGTTCCAGATAGGTCATCCCTTGGATCTGGTTCAGTATAACCCGCCTCTCTTGCCTCCTTCACCACTTGGCTGAACGCTGTTGAGCCCGCAAAGTTATTAAATATGTAACTCAAAGTTCCACTGCAAAAGCGAAAGAAGACGAAACTGAATATGAAGAAACCAAACTAACAAATTTTATTTCCCATAGTGCATGAGGTAGTGAAGGCATGAGTCACCTCATCAGTACAATTCAATATTAGGAATGAGCTTGTAACAAGTGCAAATCAGGATCGCATATATTAACATTACCAACCTAAAAATGCCCTCAATCCGCAATATCTTGTCCCCGGTTTCAAGAAGTCCACGTAAGGTGCTTATAATTGGTAGACCAGCACCAACAGTAGCTTCATAGAAGTAATGTGTATATGATTGTCGCTGTAGAGCTCTCAGCTTCAAGTACTGGAGGCAATTTACGAAAAGAAAAATACAATAACACGTATTAGAAGCTCCCTCTCAGCAATTTCAAAATACTTAGTGAAAGAGAGAAAAAACAACACTTTCAAAACACCGTCATCTTTTCCTCACTACAATGGAGTGGAAAGAAGACGGAAGCAAAAAATGATCAGAACATGTTGATGTAACTACTATTTAGGTATTTCCAGAAAGTGGGCAAGTTCATAAAATCAAATATGAAAGTATTACCTGGTCTAATGGTCCTGAATTAGCCTTTTTATTTGGTGTGACAACATGTATTCCTTTATGCAACCAGTCATAGTAATGGCTTGCTATATGAGAGTCTGCAGTGCAGTCCACCAACACAGTGTTTGGGATGAAATGATTTCCACGTACATGGTGAACAAACTTACTCAAGTCGGCCATTTCTCCTCTTAGACTTAGCAGCTCCCTCCATTTAGACAAGTCAATACCCCTATCAACAATGACAAGAACGTCTTAGGATCACGCTACTGAAAAGCATTTAAAAAAATCGATATGTATAGCATTATAACCAAAACGGAATACTTGGAATGTAAGTTCAGTAACAAGACTCATGAAGCGGAAGTGCACGTGAAGCTTGATACCCAAGTCATCACGAGGAGGGGTAGTTTCAAGTATCTCGGGTCTATAATCCAAGGTAACATAGAGATTGACGATGAGGTCTTCCACAGTATTGGTGCTGGGTGGATGAAATGGAAGCTTGCATCCGATGTTTTATGTGATAAGAAGGTGTCATCAAGACTTAAGGGTAAGTTCTACAGAGTGGTGGTTAGACCTACTATGTTGTATGTGACCGAGTGTTGGCCAGTCAAGAACTCCCATGTTCAGAGGATAAAAGTAGTAGAAATGAGGATGTTGAGATGGATGTGTGGGCATACCATGAGAAATAAGATTAGGAATGAAGTTATTCGGGACAAAGTGGGAGTGTCCCCGTGGAGGACAAGATGCGGCAGTTGAGGCTGAGATGGTTCGGGCACATGAAGGGGAGTATAGATGCTCCTGTTAGGAGGTGTGAGAGGTTGGCCATAGCTGGTCTGAGAAGAGGTAGAAGTAGGCCAAATAAGTATTGGGGAGAGGTGATTAGGTAGGACATGGCGCTACTTCAGCAGTTCAACTCACTGAGGACATGACCCAGGATAGAAGGGTGTGGAGGTCGAAGATTAGGGTAGAATCCTAGTAGATAGTCGAGATCTCCTCGTTCTTTTCTAGTAGTATTAGTAGCGCTCTTGTTTTTTCGTATTCTTTGGCCTCCAGTGACCACCATTTGACTGGTAGTCACGGGTTCAAGCCGTGGAAACATCTCTTGGAGAAATACAGGGTAAGGCTGCGTACAAAGACCCTTGTGGTCCGGCTCTTTCTTGGACCCCACGCATAGCAAGAGCCCAGTGCACCGGGCTTCCCTTTTTTGACCTCTAGTTTTTGCCTATTGTTCCGTTCGCTTCGTGTATCATATTTTCCTGATTGTTATTATTTGATGCTACTTTTTCTTTTACTTCTTGTTGTCTTTTTCTCCCTTTTTCCTCATCGTCCTTCGTCTCCCTCTTCTTTCTTTCTTCTGCGTCTTCTACCCTTTTCTCTCTTTTCACCTTTTTTTGAGCCGAGGGTCTATCGGAAACAGCCTCTCTATCTCGCCAGGTAGGGGTAGACCCCACTTGTGGGACTATACTAGGTATATTAGCTGTTATAGTATTATAACCAAAAAAAAGCATTTGAAGTGTCAGCCATCTGATAGAAACTAAGTTTATATTTTCTTTTTAGCACCAGATCATTAATTATTTTAAACGTATTGCTAACCAAAAAGCCATTCCAACTTTTCTAATAAAATGGATACATATTTTAAATTGACAATTACATCATCAAATTCAAACAACAGAATAGACTTAGTTCCATATGTAAATCAAGAGTAGGTTAGACATAGAATGTCTCCCTTCTCCCTAAAATCCTGACAACCTTGGTTCTCTTTTCTCTGACAACTCAAAAGTGCTCCTTTAATTATTAAGCTGCAGATCTAAGTTCTTTATTTCTCAAGGGCAGAAGTTTCTTGTTTATCACTGGTACTAAGTCCTTTAACATCAAGGAAGACCGTTCCCAACATGGTACAGGTGATTCAAGAGAAAAGGAACTTAATGACAAGCATTCACATCAGCAAGTATTCTCCTATGGAGTCGTCAGGCTATGAGATTAGCATCAGATGGAGAAGGTGGAATTTGCAGAAAATGGTGGAGGAAGGAGCAGACATACGAGTATTCCATCTACCAGAATTTCAACATATAGGGAGATACCTTATGAATCGTTACTGAACAGGGCAAATTATCATCCAAGAGTTGAGGAAAATTATGGATGAGCAAACAAAGCTAGCAGGACCATTTTTTGTAGAGAGAGAGCACAAACAAGTGGCTAGGACTAGTCCTACTACCAACAGGAAGACGTTTGCCGAAGTGGTTACTCCAAAGATTTGGCCAGAAACTTATATAGCTCTCAAACAAAAAGGTTTAGAGGTCTGGAAGGTGGAAGGGAGCTCTTTAATCCCACGAAGACCTTTTTTGAGCAAATTTTTGCTGGCAGAATCTGAAGGAGGTGAAACATCTGCACTTTTGACCCTCGACTTGAAAAAAAGGGACAACAAAAATCTGTTCCTCGGTATTTCTGAACTAAAATGGGTTATGCCAAATTCTATGAAGAATTACTGCTTGGTTGTGGCCTCAAATGAAGAAACAAGTCCTTCTGAGGGCAAAGCAGCTACTGTACAAGAGATGAAATTCAGATACATTTGTATGCTAGCCTTCTGGTGTACATCACAGGATGTATATTCATTAGCTCGCAACAGGAACAGGATCTTTGTGTAGAGGCTATCCCGTTATTTTTTTTTCCTTTTCTTTCTTTCTTCTTTTATTTTTTTGCGGCGTAGGGGACTGCCCACTTTGCACGTACCAGTCAACCTCTAGGTGTCTTGATTTTTCCGATTAATAATATCTCTTGTTTACTGTTTAAAAAAGAATAGACTTAGTTCCATTAGTTCAGCAATCAGCTTGCTATTTGCAGCAAGCTTGAATGTGTTGCTTTTATCTTTTATTCATAATGTTGTTTCCAATCATCAAAGCTGAGAAAAACTGATTTTAACAAGGGATTCTAAGGGGCCAAAGGCCATATTTAGAGGTATAACATAAAACAGTTAACATCTAAAAGAAGATACAACTTTCAAGACTTACGACTCGCTCAGTAGCATTGTCCTTGATCCAGTTATTCCCATCACACGTAAGTCAATGTTGAATTTATCCTTTAAGACAGCTGTCTGTCAAAGAAGGGGAATTGTTGAAGTGTCATTTACCAAAATTTCCTTGAAGAATTGCAACAAATTATGCAAAGTTAAGCAATGAATTATTCCTCAAGTATCTGAATCACTGCATTCACAGCAGTAGTGCATCATAATAATATGTTTTGGAATTCAAAATGTTTCCATAAAACAAGAAGCAGAGAAGTCATAAATTTTGGAAGTGTCCTCCATAAATAACGAAAAACAACATTGTCATAATCATTATACCGATGAAAGCTGACGAACTGTGCTTTGGAAACAAAAGGTGCAAGCGATATCAACAACATAATTACTTTGGTTCAGATACAATTCCAAATGAACTAACAACCACAACTAATGGACCAGAATACTCCGTATTGTGCCTGTAGCATTGCATAGAGACCTTTCACAAATGAAAGAAAGTAAGCAATAAGCAGTAAACACATTTAATATGCATGGAAACCATAGGCCTTCATTTCCTTTAAAAATAAAAAGGGAACCATGGGCCTTCATATCCTGAGACGTGTTTCTTCTCTTGTTTCCTACTTTTTTTCTTTTCCAGAAGTGAATGGAAAAGGGGGTAAAAGCAAAAACAATCAATGTCAATTTGTTGACCACGGCTTATGTCTGGCAAGATGGTTTTTGAAATAGATTATATCAATTTAAAAAAAGAGGGCCAACCTGCCATAAAATATTGTTTCTGAAACAGAACTATAACATTTGAAACATCCTTATAATACAAAAGATCTTACCAGACAGAACCTAATATAGACACAAAGTTAAAAATTATAGTCCTGGCTTGTTAGCTGATGTTGTGTAGTGCAAAAGAAGAAAGGGAAAATCAAAATATGTTCTAGAAACAGTCATGGATTATGATATTATAAAAGAATTAATAAACAAGGAGTAAAAAGTAACTACTCCAATAGGAGAAGTTGAATTGACAAACCTGATCTTTTAATTGGTCAAGCAATGTAGCTCCAATTAATCCAGGTCCAACAATGCCCACAGCAATTATTGTTCTTGACAAATAGAATTTTGAGTGCACAGCACGTAAAGCCCTTACACAATCTTCTCGCTTAACAACTACTGTAATGTTGTACTCCGTGCAGCCTTGAGCTATAGCACGGATGTTGATATTAGCCTGCATTCAAATGCTAAATGTTGAAGACTATGGCATTCAGAAAATTACCATTATAAAAAAGAAAGTTTTAATACATATTATAGTGGTCATCATTATACAACTATTGCTTGACATTTATTTTGCGCTACTGTTGATGGATTACAGAATACACGAGATATTTAAAAAATGTAAAGATAGAAAATTGCCAAACCTTTGCAAGTGCAGTGAAAAGTGTAGCACTAACTCCTGGAGTGCTTGCCATTCTCTGACCAACAGCTGCCAAAATGCTACAATTGGGAATTACTGCAATCTGAGAAGAACTAAAGGTATTATCAGGTTGTTCAAAAGAAGTGCTTTTAATCAGGTAGCTTGATTATACAATTGCAACCAGTGAAACGACAAGGGGAAAAGATAACTTCATAAAACTGAAGACAGAAAAAAACAATCCCCAAGAACCCCAATCCATTTTGCTACAGCAGAAAGAAACAAACCAATCACACCGTTTCAAATCAAAGCTGAATCCAACGGTCAAAGAAACCCTACACATTGAAATGATAAAGCAGGACTAGGTTAGCGCTTATATCACTGCAGATTAGGCACCCAAAAAATGTTGTTTCAGTCTGTCCTCTTTCCTATTTGCATCTGCTACCGCTAGCATTTGACAACCTTACCAATTCTTAGACTTTATTGAGCTAATATTTAAATTTTCAAGTTAAAAGAAACCAGAATCAAATGCCACAATTTTCTGATCTGCCTATCATCATAACTTGCCCAATATTGCAGGACAATGCTCAATCCGACGATGACTGTACTCTTCCTTTTTCGGACCAAATCAGCAAACAGCAACATCAGAACTTCTCTTGACCTTTTTCCTAAGCAAGAACTCTTGATCCTTGGAGCTCTCAGTGTTACATAATGCATATCTAAAAAACACCCCCATGAGAAAAGGATTGCATTATACTCCAACAGAAGATCTGTTGAAGCTTTGTCACACCACATCTTCACTGTGAGCTTTCTGTTTTTCCATTTAGCTGGTCTCGCACAACATCTAAATGAACAAGTTAAAAGAGAAAAAGACTAGTGGACCTTTATCACGTACCAGGGCTCAAATTAAAACCTTAACCAGGAAATGGAAGGTGTAAAGTGCAATAGATGCAAAAGGCATTTGCTAAAATACTGCCAAGAACTGAACACAACATTCCTCCCCTTTTTCGCTTTCTGTTACTGCTGGATTAACGACACTGTTCAATATCTTAAATGCAATCAGGAAGAGCAGAATACCTGAGAAAGTCGCCCTGCACTCAAAGCCTGACCAAACCTAGACTCCAAAACATCTGCAACGGCTTTTACTTCTTTCTCAGGTACAGCGAAGCACACTGAATGCTCACTACTAGCCTGTACTATAGTAGCCAATTAAATTTCATATAGCCATACCAATAACAAGTATAACAGGAATCAGAAGATATATGTACCTGGGATATCATGATCACATTAGCACCGACATCTTTTACTGCACTAAAAATGGCACTAGCCGTACCAGGAACACCAGCCATTCCAGTTCTGAAAGGAATAATAAACATCATGTAAAATAAATAATTTGTAAATGTCACTACTCTTGAATCAAGTGCAGCCTTACCCCTCGACATTCACGATGGCTACATTGTCAATTGTTGCAAATCCTTTCACAAGGGACTCCACTTTTTGTCCATCTTCATGTTCATCGCCAGAGGATCGGCAGATCATTGTTCCAGGTGCAGAAAGGTTGAAGATATTTTTTATAACAATTGGAATGTCATATTGCATCACTGGAACAATTGTTCGAGGATGTAAGACATTGGCACCAAAATAGGACTGCAGAAAGATGAGAAATTTTGCTGTTAGAAAGTGCCAGAAAGAGGCCATACTAAATTAGCAACTGTACAGAATGTCATGACTTTACCATTTCCCATGCCTCTTGATAAGACAGTGTCTTCAGTATTACTGCTTCACTAACTGCAAATGAAGTATCTTTTTAGTTGGAAAACATCCTAGCTCAATGATAAATACCTGACAAAATTTTGTCTCATGAAAGTCCTGAAAGGCATCAGGTTGGGAAAGGCATGCAATGAGCAAGGACAAACCTTTTCTAGGATCTGCACTATACACGCCATCAACATCTGTCCAAATTGTAACTTGCCGTGCTTTTAGAAGAGCCCCCATAATAGCAGCGGAGAAGTCACTGCCATCTCTCTTCAAAGTCGTAGGAATATTCTGAGGCGTGCTAGCTATAAAGCCAGTTGCAATGATTGTTTTAGATGGATTGTTAGAATACCATTTCTCAAGTCTCTCCTCTGACTTCAAATAATCTGGATCAACTTGGTTAGAACCTGTTGGGTTCACAACAAGTACTTCCCTTGTGTCCATCCAGCTACACTCTACACCATTCTGCACATATAAATTTCAAAAAGTATAGCAAATGTGGAAAATTTCAATTTCATAACTACAAGGCATAATGGCTTTGAAGGATTGGGTGAAATCTATGAGAGAACGACCTTTCTGACAGCAGATGCCAATAACTGAGCAGACCACAACTCCCCATGCCCTACAACAAAATCGGAAAAAGATTCTGTTGCATGACCAGCTGCAAAACATGTAAGCAGTTTAGTTAATGCCAAAGAAGGGAGTCACAATCAGGAACTCCAATAAGAAACCACTTTAGTTCTCGCAAACCAATACACTGAAGCGACAACCAGTATGCTAACCACAGACTGAAGTGACGGAAGGGGAATTTGAAGTATTCTGAAAATATCTTTCTTTTAGTTTGGGAAAAAAGCATCAGGAAGCTTTTTCCTCCCGGCATTAGCAAAATAAAACGGGAAATGCAAGCATACCAATATATATTGCACGGAGCATGGCTTTAAGGTTGTTGATGTCATGGTGCAGTTTTGATGAAAAACTAGCTAGTTCATCTCCCTCAAGTAGATCAACAGCTGCTAATTTATGTTTCTCTAGAACAGCATCAAGTGCTGTCAGGTACGAGTCATCTCGAGACTGCGCTTTGTAAATCAGATCATACATCATATCTGTGACTTTTGACATAGCAGATACCACTACCAACTTTCTCGCTGATTGATCTGCAATTATTATGTCAGCTACATTACCAATTCTTTCAGATGTTCCCACACAGGTACCACCAAATTTATGAACAGACCAGCAATCGCCCTTCGGGAGCTGAGTATTTTCTAGTGCTCCATCCAACGAGTATTCTGTCACAATATTGGACGAAGGAAGAGGAAATCAGAAACTAGTGAAAATCACACATGGATGATGAGAAATTTAAGTGTAAAATAGACCTTTGCTCGTCACAGCAGCACTTATGCTGAACTTTGATGATTCTCTTCTTCCCCATTGTGAACTAAAACCCACTCTGAAATGAAAAAAGAAAAGCAAGGTGAGACTTTACCAGAATGGAAACAATGAGGTGAAAAGAAAACTCTCAAAGGAAAGGGATAAACATAGTAAGTGCCCAAGTAGCCCATTAGAAGTTTTGTTCCCATAATAACAAAGTCATAAGGATCTTTTAGCTTAAAGTATATGTCACCGATGTCGACAAAATTATCTTTTTTGTTTCTTTTCTCTTCCCTTTTCGATTTGGGGGTTGGGGGTGAGGGGGAGGG
>MU774598.1:251828-263463 GCA_026770625.1 Nicotiana glauca
TAAAGCTTAATTGGAAACAATGCTCAAAAGCTAGCAGAATGACTTGCATGAAATGATAAGATAATTAAAATAGTTTAAGGCATGTTGTATTTCAATCCCATGCAACTGTGAATAAACCCTTTAAAAAAGACAGCTCTTTTTTTCTCTGGGTAAAAGCTAACATGAGTAACTCATCTCAAACCACGAATTACAAAAATCCAAGATTCTTGAGTTTCAATTACCATAAAGATAACATGCATAAAACAAACAAAGAGAGAAATGAACAGCCAAATGGGTTATAAGGAACGAAGAATGTTTACTTGAGAAAAGGAGAGCGTTGGAGGAGAGAAAAGGGGTAGATCTTGTGAATGGTGGGAAGCTTCTTCCCCTTGGCGTTGAAATTTGAGGAGAGATGATGGCATGAAGAATAAGATGGAGAAACAGGAGATGAGAATGCCATTGTTGAGTTGATTGAGAAGAGTATTCCCCAGTATCAGTAGCAGCAAAAGAGAGAGACAAAAGAAGGGGTTTAAGGTACGGGAAGTAGGTTTAACCACTGAGTAACATCAAATTATATGTATTATGCTATTTATATTCTTATTTGGGGCAGAAATGGTTATCCCATCGATTCCACAATCACATGTCTATCCCGCGGGGGCCTAATACTCCGTTGGATATAGTGAGTCTCTCTCTCCTTTTTTTTTTTTTAATTTATACTCCAAGTTAGGAGTGACAAACGGGCGTGTCGGGTTGAATATAGTTTGGGTCGGATACGAGTAATGAAAAAAAGGGATGGATTCGAAGATCTATATTCTCGAACTCGATCAATTGGTTATATTCCTTTTGCGAGGAACAATTGTCGAGTGAAGTGTTTACCGCGAGAATGGCATTAACAATTAAATTTATTGATAGGACTCTAAAAATACGTGATCTATTTTTATGCTAGTTGTTAAGCAGTTGATGCTAGATATGTGAGACTTAGAAACAAAACAAAGGTTAAGGAGAGAGTGATAATCAAACCGATAAGCTAGTCAATCGGGGCCTCGAGCTTCTCGATTCGGGGCCTCGAGGTCGATTTCGGGGCTCGGCTACAAGCTATCGAGGGTAATCGGGGTAAGGCTAACAGTTATAAGATAATTAACGAAGGCTCTTTATTACCAATAATAAGCAATAAATGAAGAACAACAATAGAGATAATAAATTAGAGCAATAATATCAAGAGAATATATTAGAGAGCAGAGAGAATGTTCTTCTATATTTCATATGGAGCAGTTGAAGCAACAGACGTTACAAAATGACAAGGATCCCCTTTATATAGGAGGAGAATCCCTACAAAGTATAAAGTGCATTAATTACAAAGAAACGGAGATGAGACAACTAGATGAGACCCTAACTTAGGATTAGGGTAGCCCGCTAGACTCTGTCAGTCTTAGCCATGTGCCTTGGAAACTCCCCTCTTTCCAATATATCCGTTGATCTACATTGCCCCTACCTCGAGCATTGACAACCATCGAGGGAGAGCCTCGACCCAAGTCTCGAGCCTCGGGAAGTATGTTCGCGGGGTCTCAAAATAACGATAATATTGAACCTATCGTGCACAGATAGTCTCCACGTTTCTTGGAGTAGAAATGATAAGAAACGACCTTGAATCTTTGCCCCCTCCAAGACTTTAGCAACAACGGCAGTCATAAGGTGCTGGGGGATGACGCACACGCAACTCCTGAAGTGATTCGCATTGATTATGGTAGTTAGTTGTCTCTTGGCCTTCCCCAACGTGCACACGAGGCTTATATAAATACTCGATTTCTCATTCTTTACAACTCATTATATTCCCAACCCCTAGAAAAGGTTAGTTTTACTTTTGTTATTTCTTAGGAACGCAACCCCCTTTTCCTCCTCCGGAACTTTCTAAGAATGGCGAAATCTTCCACCTCTGCTTCTCAGGAGAATGTGACCTCATCCTCTTCGCTTTTGTCTCAAGGTGAAGCGGCCATACCTCCTCGTGTTGAGGAATTCATCCCAAGATCTTTTGCGATGCCTTCTGATTTCAAGGTTGAGAGGACTTCTTCGAAGCCAGGGCGTCGTCAGCTCATGACTCAGTATATTAATTCGGTAACGGATGTCGGACGAGTGAAGGCTGATTGTCGCTGGAGGGATGTTGTGCTTGTGGAGATCCCTACTTGGGAGGAAGATATTACGACATACAAAGCCGACTTTCTAAGTGTGTATACTTACCGTTTATCTTACGGTCTGTGGGGCCATCTTCTCCCACATCAACCCCATGATTCTTGACATCTGCCGACAGTATCAAGTGACCCTCGGCCAAATTAATCCTTCATTCTGGCGCGTTATTTATATGATCAAGTACTACGTGAACATGATCGAGGAGATGTCCTTCACCCTCGATCATCTGATCAGGGCGTATAGCCCTCATCTCTTCTGCGAGGGCCTAATCATGCTCCGATGTCGAGCCCCGAGGTCCCTCTTTTCCTGTACCGAGGAGCTCGGGAATGGGGGATAGATAAGCCGATTTGTCTGAATGAGGACTTCTGACCTGATCCTAGCGGAAAAGATATTGTTCCCCAAGAGGTGGAATATGGAGCGTAAGTAGACATGTTATCTAGCCTTCCCTTGCTTCTCTTTGACTATGTTCTTCCAAGAACTTAATTTTTCTTGCCACTGCAGCCGCAGCAATTTACCCTGGCGTGGTTTCGAACCTCCAGAATTGGGTCGGCCATCAGTACTCGATTTTCCCATATGCTAAGCAAGTATGGCATGATTTATCCCAAGCTCAGTGGGAAGCCAAGGATCATGGTGAGCTCCTACCCTTGCTGTGGTCGGATTCTTTGATCTAAATCGCTATTAGTAGCGTTCTCGCTCCCTGTGTTTACCTCCTTCATCTGTGTAAGGTCAGGGGGGGAGTCCCTTTGATGAAGGGAGCATTGCCCGGCGATGAGAGTGCTTTAGTGCCCGACGAAGGGAAGAAAGGGCAGAGGGATTTATCGGTCGGGCCATCGGAATCCAAGAAGGTTAAGGCAGAAGAATCTAAGGCCGACCTGGCATCTCTGACTCCGGAAACGGCGGGAAATCCTCGAGTGGAAGGTGAGGGGGAAAATAGCTTCTTGACATCTCTCGGGAGATGTATAAACCTGGTTGATCCTTGGGCCGTAGAGATGGTGGCTTTTGAGCCGGAGCTTGATATCGTTGTGGTCCAACTTTGTAGCATAGCGACAGTTGATGGAGTATCGAGTAATGCCCCTGAGCTGGCTGGTGGCCAGGGTTCTCCTCAGGCTGAGGTGCCTTTGACAGGCAGTTCGGAGCGGCCCAGATCTGGGGCCTTGATAGACAAGGGATGGCTCCGATTGGTCTTGCTAGTGTTGTGGTCATGATTGATTCCCTTCAAGAAATGACCCTACCTCCTAAGGGAGTGCAAAATGCTCCGTATGAAGAACTCTCCGATATAGGGATACTAGTCAAAGACAGAGATGCGCTCGAGAGGCTTCCAACCATTCCTGAGGGAATTCCTGAGATTGATGCTTCACTCGTCTTTGGTAAGATAAGTAGGCTTTGCGAGCAGGTAATTTGCACGAATCATGTCTGCTGCTCCGATCTTTGTCTTTCTAACTTATCTTTTTTTTGTGGCTTCAAGCCAAGGCGCTTTATAGCTAGACCTTCACCCGATATTAGGATAAGGTGATACGTCATGAGCGTGAGAAGGCCCGCCTTACTAAACAAGTTACCTAGTCCCTGTGTGCCATTATCTGAATGTTTTGCCAGATCCTAGTGTTATAACGTCTTGGATTTGATTAGTGTAGTTCGAGAAGGAAGGTGACCTACTGAGAGAGGAGCTCCGAGGCAGAGACTTCGAAATCTCTGAACTCAAACGGCATGTGAGGGAAATAACTTCTGGGAGGGATGCCCTTCGGGAGAAGATAGCCTTGGTCGGGCGTCAGCTTAGCGACGCGAGGGAGGATAGTCACAGGTACAGAGGTCCCCATTTTGAGATGGTAGCTGCATTGTCCGGGATCAAAACTAAAGTCGAGATGTTTATATCTTTGCATATGGAGGATGTCATGGTGACAAGTGCTCAAACCGGAAGGGCGCTCGAGGAGGTCGATCCGGAGTTGAATCTAGGTGTGATGCATGCTCGATTGGGATCTCGGAGGCATGCTTTTAGGGATGTACATACGGAGGTATCATTCTGCCTGCCAAGCTCGGGATGGTGAAGACCCTAGAGAGGAAAGATGTTGCCTTACTTGCATTCGGAGGCATACAGGGCGACGACTCAGGAGGTGATAAAAATGAATGCAAAGCCCCCGAAGGGGAAGAGGCCATCGAAGAGGGGCCGCTGAAGGACCTGTAGTTATTGGGTTACAACCATTTGGTGGATCCATAGAAGGCGTATGCTCGACGGTAGGTTAGGATTCTATTTGCTTCTCCCTTTGTAAGGGGTTTTTTCAATGTTTTGTAAGCGTCACTCCTATGGGCCATAAGAAATCTTTTTTTCATTTTTTGAAAATGTTCTGTGATGTATCTTGACTTTCAATCTAAGGCCTCAGGCTTCGGGTCATACCCTCGGACTCTTCTTATGTATCCGGCTGGTCACGGTTGTTGATCGTTAGTATTTGTGTCAACAATTTAGGCATATCGGGTCGGTACGCCCTTTTAGCATAATTCGCCATTTGAGCTCTGACACTTTTTTCTCTTAGGCATTTTTAATTGCTTCGTGTTCAATCTTCGAGTCATGTTTAGACTCGAGCTCATTTGACCCTCTAGTTTTTTTATTTTGTGCGGGCTGGCGGCAATGGCTCTTACGCTTTGGGTCGAAGCGACCTTTTATGTGTGTGGCCTTGAGGCTCATTAGGCTGGTGATAATGGCTCTTATATCGGTGCCCTGGGATATTTTCAGTTAACTATTTTGGGTTCAGCCTCCGTGTCGGGTTTCGACTCGAGCTCAATCGACCCTCAAGTTTTCAGATTTGTATGGGTTGGCGACAATGGCTCTTACGATGTTGTCGGGGGGCATTTTTAGTTAACTATTTTAGGTTCAGTCTTCGAATCGGGTTTTGACTCGAGCTCAATCGACCCTCAAGTTTTCAGATTTGTATGGGCTGGCGACAATGGCTCTTACGCTATTGCTCGGGGGCATTTTTAGTTAACTATTTTGGGTTCAGTCTTCGAGTCGGGTTTTGACTCGAGCTCAATCGACCTTCAAGTTTCCAGATTTGTGTGGGCTGGCGACAATGGCTCTTACGCTATTGCCCAGGGGAATTTTTAGTTAACTATTTTGGGTTCATTCTCCGAGTCGGGTTTCGATTCGAGCTCAATAGACCCTCAAGTTTTCATATTTGTGTGGGTTGGGATGTTGCCTTTTATACGGACTGGCGATAATGGCTCTTACTCCTTGGGTCAAAGAGACCTTTTATTGGCTTTTGTTTCCCTTTGTTAAGGACTTTTTAGAGTAATGTTTGCCTAATTCTTCGATGGTTCGAGAAGTACATCGATTACGAATCATTTTGCGGCGATGTTCGAGCACCTCAGGAGGTTTACTCAGAGGCTGAGTATCTTGAAGCTTGTGATTTGGAGCTGACGTGGTAGAAGCTCTTTTGCCTATGTCGAGGGTAGCCTTTCTTTTCGAAGTCATTTAAGGCCTGTGATTTTGTAGCGACAGTCAGGCGTCCTCGAGTCGCGTTAGTTTGGCTGGTACAGCCTTATGTTCGTAGTCATTTATGTTTGTCCGGAGCCTTTTTTTATTCCAAATAATGTAGTTCAGGAGTCTATATCGAGGGTATGCCTTTTAGGGGTCTTACAAGTTCGATATATAGCCCTAACTTTGAGATCGGGTTTATTCCTTTAGCGAGGTCTTACAAAACTTTCATGCATTTGAGGTCTTACTATTTTTTGGATACTTGGTACAAGTACGGTTCATGCCCTGCTTGAGGTCTTACAGATGTTGTTGTTGCCTTATGTAGGTCTTACGAGAGCGAGTCTACCCGCACGGGGTCTTATGACCTCGAGTGTTTTAAACGAATGGTGATTGGCGACAGTTTTCGAGTCATCAAGGGTGTTCTGGCTTGAGAGCCGTTACTCATGTACTCGGTATTGCCTCATTGAGGGCTTAATATTTCGGAGATTCCAACCCTAAGGTCATGCGATTTTTGAGATCTTGACGCCAGTCCCCAAGTGTTCGGGGCACTTTCGGCCTTGGAGATGTTTCGTGATTTTCATATTGCCTCATTGAGGGCTTATGAGTTTGGAGTTCTAATGCGGGTGTCGAAGTGTCGACGGCGGTCTCCGAGTGTTCTGGACCCTTTTGATAGAGAAATCGTTTTTGCGAAGCTGCTAAGTTTCTTTTGGAGTGTGAGATGCTTTGACAAAAGGTATTATTTGATTATTTGGTACAAGTATACATGCTTCTGTCGTCGGGGCCTAGCTATTTGGACACGGTTTGTTTGACCATTTGGCCCGATACATCATTTTCCTATTGGGACCCCAAGGGGATGCCCCAGTATTCAAGGTTAATTGTAAAAGAAATCTTAAATACTTGGTGATCCTCTTTAGGTAGCATGTGGTCGTCGCCTCATTAAAAACCTTGCCTATAAAACCCTTCTAGGGACAAAATCCAGTCGAAGGAAAATAGTGCAACGCCTGCTCAAGGGTGTTTATGGAATTTTTAACTGGATGTCCTAGAAATAAAACCATTTTAGCATTGATATGTTCCAGTTGCTCGGAAGTTGTTCGCCCTCTATGGTACGAGCTTATAAGACCCTTTGCCGACTACTCCAAGGACGCGGTACGGTCCTTCCCAGTTTTGGCCTAGCTTTCCTTCATTAAGGTTTCAGGTGTTAAGAGTGACTTTCCTTAGGATTAAGTCCCAAACCCCGAAGTATCGGAGGTTTGTTCTCCTGTTATAATACCTTTCAATTCTTTGGTTTTGGGCGGCTATTCAGACCAACAAGGCTTCTCGTTTCTCATCCAGTAGTTCGAGGGTCGTTGTCATGGTGTCGTTAAACTCTCGGTGGTGTGCTGGAATCTAGCGCTCGACTCCCCAACCTCCACTGGTATCAAAGCCTCGGTGCCATATACTAAAGAGAAAGGTGTTTCCCCTGTGCTTGATTTTGAAGTTGTTCGGTATGCCCATAGCAGTTTGGGCAACATTTCTCTCCACTTTCCCTTGGCACTTTCCAGGTTCTTCTTTAAGTTCTGGATAATAGTTTTATTTGTGGACTAGGCCTGGCCGTTTGCACATGGGTGATAAAGCATTGACAAGATTCTCTTGATTTTTTGATCCTCAAGGAACTGTGTTACCATGCTTCCAACGAACTGCCTCCCGTTATGCATGTTATCTCGGAGGGAATCCCGAATCGGCATATAATGTGATCCTAGATGAAGTTAATGACTTCTTTTCTCTTATGTTCTCGAAGGACTGCTCTTCCACCTATTTTGAGAAATAGTCAGTCATAAATAAAATGAATTTAGCTTTACCTGTTGCCGTTGGCAGGGGCCCGACGATGTCCATTCCCCATTTTATGAATAGCCATGGCGATAAGACCGAATGTAGTTGCTCGCCGGGTTGTGAATCATAAGGGCAAATCTCTAGCATTTGTCACACTTTCGGACGAATTCCTTGGTGTCCTTTTCCATGTTGTCCCAGTAGTAGCCTGCTTTGATCACCTTTCGGACTAAGGAGTCGGCGCCGAAATGGTTTCGGCAAGTACCCTCATATATTTCTCGGAGTACATAGTCTGTATCCCTAGGCACCAGACACACTGCTAGAGGGCCATTGAAGGATCTTCTTTATAGAGTCTTATTTTAATCGAGCAAGAACCAGGCTGCTTTGGTTTGCAGGGCCCTCGATTATTTTGGATCAGCGAGCAATTTTTC
This sequence comes from Nicotiana glauca, assembly GCA_026770625.1. Classification (NCBI taxonomy): domain Eukaryota; kingdom Viridiplantae; phylum Streptophyta; class Magnoliopsida; order Solanales; family Solanaceae; genus Nicotiana; species Nicotiana glauca. Next base: position 259,692 of record MU774598.1, read on the forward strand.
GTCTTTGAAATAATCAATATATTTGTTTCCCCGGTCCTATGTTAGGACCGAGGAGTTGATCTCAGCATGACCTTCCTCAACCACTGATTTAGATAGCTGGACGATGGCCCCGGGGAATAGGTCATCTTTTTCGATAGATGATCCCAGGTGTACGAGGGCATCGACTTCGCTATTCTACTCTCATGGTATGTGGACTAAGGTCCATTATTTGAAACGACATAATGCGACTTGTGTTTTATCCAAATACCTTTGCATCCTATCTTCCTGAACTTTGTAGTTCCCATTCACCTGGCTTACTACGAGGAACGAATCGCATTTTGCCTCGAGGGTTTCGGCTCCCAAGATTTTGACCAGTTCTAAACCTGCAATCATAGCCTCGTACTTTACTTCATTGTTAGTCAACTTTGCAGTTTTTATAGATTGTATGATTATGCCGCCAGTAGGTGGCTTCAGGACTATACCGAGTCCGGATCCTCTTACGTTTGTGGCGCCGTTAGTGAATAGGGTCCATGCCCCAGAAGACGTGCTTGATTTTAGTAAAAGTTCCTTTTCTACCTCGGGTATGAGGGAGGGCGAGAAGTCGACAGTCCACCAGAATCTAGGGCGAGGTTGATACTCGATATTATACCCCCCGAGTTCGATGGCCCATTTGGCCAATCAGCCCGATAGCTTGGGTTTATGCAATATGCTCCGGAGAGAAAATATAGTCTGAACGCAAATACGATGGCATTGAAAATAGGGTTTCAGTTTTTGCGAGGCGCTTATTAGCGCAAGAGCCAATTTTTACAGATGTGGATACCTAGTTTCGGCATCTTTTAGGGTCCGACTTACATAATAAACAGTAAATTGCGTACCTTGTTCTTTCCGAAGCAGCATAATGCTTACCGCTATTTCAGATACGGCCAGGTATAGATACAATGTTTCATCTTCCTGTGGCGTATGGAGCAGAGGTGGGCTAGTTAGATATCACTTCAACTCCTCTAAGATGTGTTGGCATTCCGGAGTCCATTCGAAGTTGTTTCTCCTTTTGAGCAAGGAGAAGAAATGATGGCTCCTGTCGGATGACCTCGATATTAACCTACCCAGAGCCGCTATTCGCCCCGTTAACCGTTGCACGACCTTTACATTATTTACCACCGTGATTTCTTCGATGGACTTGATTTTATCGGGGTTTATCTCGATCCCCTATTTGATACCATGAAGCCTAGGAATTTACCCGAACCCACTCCGAAGGCATATTTCTCGGGGTTGAGCTTCATGTTGTAACTTCTGAGGATGTCGAAAGTTTCCTGCAAATGAGTCAAATGGTCCTCTGTGCACAGGGACTTAACTAGCGTATCCATGGGTTTACCTACTTGATGTTTGAACATTTTATGAACTAGGCGCTGGTACGTAGACCCTGCATTTTTATCCCAAAGAACATTACGTTCTAATAGTAGGTACCATATTTTGTGATGAATAAAGTCTTCTCCCTATCCTCGGGGTTCATCTGGATTTGATTATACCCCGAGTAGGCATCGAGAAAAGTGAGGGTCTCGTGGCCGACCGTAGCATCGATCAGACGATCGATGTTAGGCAATGGGAACGAATCTTTACGACACGCCTTATTTAAGTATTTATAATCTACGCATCTTCTTAGCTTATTTCCCTTTTAGGTACCACTACTACATTGGCCAAGCATTCTGGGTACTTTACCTCTATAACTGATCCTATTTTAAGAAGTTTCGTTACCTCTTCTTTGATAAAGGCGTGTTTTACCTCGGACTGTGGTCTTCTCTTCTGCTTTACCTGTTTAAACTTGAGATCGACACTCAGTCTGTGGGTGGTTATTTCAGGCGGAATTCCTGTCATATATAAGTGGGACCAAGCAAAACAGTCGATATTGTTAATAAGAAATTGAATGAATCCTTTCCTGAGTTCGGGGGTCAATCCCGTTCCCAGGTATACCATACGATCTGGGAGGCATTTGATCAAAACAATCTGCTCCAGATCTTTGATTGTTGACTTAGTTGCGTCCGATTCTTCAAGGGAAACGAAAGTTCGAGGAGTGAAGAAATCTTCTTCGTCGTCCTCGAGGGTCTGTATGTTCCTAGGCTCGTCCAATGTCGGGTGCGTAGGGGTCGGTGCCTCGTGGTAAACCGCGAACATTTCTTGTGCCGCCCGCTGTTCTCCATATATGGTCATTATGCCGTCCTTTGTGGGAAATTTTATCACCTGGGGCAGGGTTGACAGTACTACCTTCATGCTGTGTATCCAAGGCCTACCAAGCAATGCATTGTATCTCATGTCACCACCGATGAATTGGAACTTGGTGTTCTGAACCGCGCCAGATGTGTCGACCGGGAAGGTGATCTCTCCTTTTGTTACTTCGACAGTCATGTTGAAGTCGTGGAGGACCCGTGAGGTAGGTATGACTTGATTGAGCAGCCCAAGCTGTTCTATTACCTATTATCTGATTATGTTGGCCGAGCTGCCTGGATCCACGAGCACACATTTGACTCGAGTCTTGCTCAAAAGAAATAAGATCACCACCGCGTCATTATGCGGTTCTGTCAAGGTCTCGAAATCCTCTTCGTTGAATGCGAGGGTGTCTTCGACCATGCGGTCTCGAGTTGGCCCTTCTTCCACGGTGGATATTTTTGCCTGTTTGATCATGGGTCCTAGGAGAATGTCGGTCCCTCCAATAATCATATGGAAGTCATGCCGAAGAATTTCTTCTTTTGCCCAGGCTGGGTTTTGTGGTGGTATACCGGCACCTGGGATAGCCACACCCTTCTCTATGTAGTTCTCGAGGTAGCTGTTTTCATCTTTAGTTACTGATTTAGGCATTCCGACCTGAAATTAGAAGATCTTGGACAAGAACAGGTGTGAAAGAACTTGCGTCGCATAATGAAATCAGCAAGAAAATAATCACTATTATTTTTAGCCCCACGGTGGGCGCCAAACTGTTTACCGCGAAAATGGTAATAACGATTAAATTTGTTGATGGGACTCTAAAAATACGTGATATATTTTTATGCTAGTTGTTAAGCATTTTATGCTAGGTATGTCAGACTTAGAAACAAAATAAAGGTTAAGGAGGGAGTGATAATCAAATCGATAGGCTAGTCAATCGGGGCCTCAAACTTGTCGATTTTGGGGCCTCGAGGTTGATTTTGGGGCTCGACTACGAGCTATCAAGGGTAATAGGGGTAGGTCTAAGATTTATAAGATAATTAACAAAGGATCTTTATAGCCAATGATAAGCAATAAATGAAGAACAACAATGAAGATAATAAATGAGAGCAATAATATCAAGAGAATATATTAGAGAGCAGAGAGAATGTTCCTCTATATTTCGTGTGGAGCAGCTGAAGCAACATACCTTACAAAATGATAAGTGTAAGCAAGTGATTTTTGCCATATATGAGAAATACTCCCAAAAATTCAAAATAAAATAGTTTTGGATTGTGTGTGATTATTGTGGATTTTGTGTAATTTTTCTTTTATTGTTTGCACTTGTGTGCGTGTTTATGTGTTTAAATTAATGAAAATACAAAAATATGTTGCATTTTGCATTTAGAATTTAATTCTACCATTAGGAGTAATTAAATTGTTTTACAAAATGAAAATCACAAAAATATATATTTTTGCATTTTTTAGCATTTAATGTCCAAATTGTGTGATTTTATTTTAATTGATGTTTAATTTTGTGTGATAATTATTATTAGGAGTTGATTAGTATTTTAAGTTAATTTTGGTTTTATTAATTTAATTTAGGATCTTTAAGTTT
>MU774598.1:272041-289035 GCA_026770625.1 Nicotiana glauca
TGAATCCTCTTGGGGATGTATTGACTAAAGCTGAAAATGTTGAAGCAGATAGTGGCCTTGGTAATATTGATGCGAAGCTCAGTGGCTAAGATGTCGTGCTTGGTAATTGGGAAGACTCTCCATTTCTTGGTCAACCACAGTGGAGTTTTTTGGTGGCTTATTTTGTTGTCATTTCTGTTGTCCAGGTTATTTCAGGGTTGTAATCTGGATATTGTCTTGTAAATCAAACCCTTCTGTCATTTTATTTTGTCTAGTTCCTTTGGTCATAGTATCTCAATTGGTGTCGTCTAGGTTTGTTCCAAGGGTTGTACCCCGGTTTATTGTGCTTGTTTGTTGTACAAACTCTTTCCCTGTCAGTCTAATGCAATTCTCTATTTTCCATTTTTCTAAACATTTTCTTTTGTTTGGTCTTCTCCTTTTTATAATGCCTTTCCTGTCGACTCTAGTGACATGACATGCATGCACAGTTATAGGCCTAATCTTAAAAGTTAATCATGAAGCAATTGGGAAGATGATAGGGACACTTAAAGGAAATAAGAACAGTTGGGATCATTTGAAGCACGAACCATGTGGAACCGTGGGCAAGTAAAACATCAAGGAAACTGTGAATGCAAATTTGTCCAAATTGGCAAGGGTCGTTTGCGATAATGAGAATGGGAGTGTTGTCCAATAGCGTTGTAAAGTCAACCAATGGAAAGGGCAAAGGTGGGGATATGGTTATCAAGTCTGGCACAATCAGAAGATGTGGCGAATGTTTAATTGTGTAGTTTGTACTTGCCATGTTTTGAAGATTGGAATGACGAAGGCATTTTGTTCTGCTATCTAAACACTTTATCCTTCGTTAACCCTTTGATCCTTATTTATTTTTTTTCATACCCCTCCTTCGGAATCAGTAGCAAAGACTAGAAACACAAACGCGGAAGATAAAGAAAAAAAAAGAGAGAGAAAAGAAAAAAAAAACAAAAGAAAGCAATAGATAAAGAAAAAAAAGAGAAAAAAAAAACAACAAAAAAAATGAAAAGGAAAACTAGAACAACGAGGAATTGGGAACTACGTTTGACCTGATTCCTCAAAGAGGATACGTAGACGCTTCACAGCTCGGTCATAGTGTAATAAAAAATAAAAAAAATCCCCAAGCAAGAAACTGGGGAAAAAGTTGTGTTTATATTAAATAAGTTTTAGAAGGTTGTAATTTTAAACCCAAGTTGATTTATTTTGAGCCTCTAATACCCTTTCTTTCTAGCCCTACCAAATCCCACATTACGGTCCAAAGAAAGACCTTTTGACCAGTCTTCAAAGGGGGCCAAGTCAGGCAAATTAGGGGAGTCTTATCAAAACATAACACTTTGATTCCCAACAGAAAAGACTCTGATCTCCAACAGAAGAAATATGAGAGAGTCTCAGCGGTAATACCCAAATCCCTAGCTGAAAAGTAATACAAAATGAGAGAGTCTTATCGGTGAAAACCTTCACAGGCACCATGAGGCGATTGTAAGCTGAGAGAAAAATCAAAATGAGAGAGGCTTGATAGTGAAAACCTTCGGGCACTACAAGTCAAATAAGGGTGAGAATCAGATGGGTAATCACCAAATGAAGATCTTGAAAGATGATTGACGACGGAGGATAGGCCATATGTGCATGTCATGGCCATTAGAGTCGGTATCCGTGTTTGATAGATTTTTATAGTTTTTATTGTTAGAGACTCATCTCTTTCCTTTGTCTTTTATTCTGTTTCCTTTTATCTTTCTCCTTTCATCAAAAAATTCCCCAGTAGAGTCTGTCTGGTCAGAACAAGTTAGAAATGACTTCAAAATTTGCCATCAGCTTTCCAATTATGCAAGACGGAATCTGATTGGTACATCCAAGTGGTATAAGCCAGGAGGGAATAAGCGCAGAGGCCAGTGTCCAGAAGGATATTCCCCAGCAAAAGGAAATTGACAAAGGGATGGATCAGTGTCAAGGAGGATATCTCCAGCAAAAGCGAAGGTTCATAACCTCAAGGCCAAAGCCAATGAGACTCAAAGGTTGGGGAAATGCCCATTCCCTATATATGCCACAAAAGAAGGGGGAAGACCCCCAGCAGAAAAGGTATTTCAGTGACACGGATGAACGAAGAAAGTGGTTCATCAGTAAAAACATGCAAGATTCTCAAGCAGAGTCACTGTCATAGGAATTTGGGTGGTCAAGATACCAGCGGAAAACAACAGCGAAAGGCTTGTGAACAAATAGTCGTCAAGGAGGGCGGGGAAGCAAGAAAGGGAAAAAACTATCCCCAGCAGGAATATCATCCCCAGCAAATAATAACATCCCCAGCAAGCCTTGATAATGAAACGCAGAGCATGGAAGGAGAAGAGGAGAACCATCCCCAGCAGGAGCATCACAACCAACCACCGCGTTTTAAACTAACAGATTTTCTTTGATTTAAAGCAGGAAAAAAGGAAATGGCATTGATGGTGGAAAGGCATGCCACGGGGAAGATTATCAAACTGGGGCAGAAAATTTTCCTTTCATTTGAAAAATTTTCTGGAAGACAGGTATCCACTTGGGGAAGAAGAAAGATAACACCTGTTTTAAGGGAAGTGGTCTTTGAACCTGTATTATCTCTAGCGGTGCTAAAAGAAAGAAAACAACAAGTTTCAATGAAATGAGTTGTATCCCCAACGAACATAACAAAAAGGATGAAACTTGTGTTCAGAAAAGCAAGAAGCCAGTGTCATCCCTAGTAGCTTCCAGAAGAATGAAGCACCGATTATGAAGGAATAAAATTCCCCCAGCAGCGCTATCCTCAACAACGTTATCCTTAGCTGATAACACTTTTGTCCCAGCAGTGTTGAGAGAAAATAAAAGAAAGTAGTTTTGAAAAAAGAGAAAAAAAAGAAGAAGAAGGTGAAGAAAGGAATTTTCCCCAACATTTTTATCCCCAGCAGGTAAGTAAATAATTTCCCACCAGTGTTATCCCCAACATCCGAGGGAAGACGACACGAGTGTTGAGGGAAGCAGTCTTGAATTCAGGCGCCCACCTGGAGAACAAGGGAATACATTTCAGTTTCAGCTGTAAGCACGTGATTTTTGCACTATATGAGAATTACTCCCAAAAATTTAAAATAAAATAATTTTGTGTCGTTTGCAATTATGGTGGATTTTGTGTTATTTTTCTTTTATTGTTTGCACTTGTGTGTGCGTGTTTATGTGTTTAAATTAATGAAAATACAAAAATATATCGAATTTTGCATTTAGGATTTAACTTACAATTAAAAGTAATTAAGTTTGTTTTACAAAAATGAAAAATCACAAAAATATGTATTTTTGCATTTTTTAGCATTTAATGTCCAAATTGTGTGATTTTATTTTAATTGATGTTTAATTTTGTGTGATAATTATTATTAGGAGTTGATTAGTATTTTAAGTTAATTTTGGCTTTATTAATTTAATTTAGAATCTTTAAGATTTGGAGCAAATAAACGAAAAGAGAACAAAAAATAGAAGGAAATTCGGATTGGGCCATCTTTCAAATTAAACAAACATGGCCCAAGTGTCTCACAAACCCAACTCAAAACTCACCGGGTCGACCCGACCCGCCCCAGCCATAACCCAAACGACCCACCCTTTCCCTCTTATTTTTTACTTCATTTCCTAAAACATCCAAACCCTAAAAAACCCATCAGCCACCTTCATCCCCATCTTCAACAAAAAAAAACACACACACACAGCACCACCCTCGTCCAGCCATCCCCGCCGACCAGCCCACTCCGACCAAACCAGTCGAACAATAGCCCCAACGCCAGCCTTACCCCGCCGCCCACCACCATAACCACTGCCTAATCCCCGTCGTGAACCCATCGACAACCACACCCAAACAGCCAACAACATCGTCAACCACCAACAACAGTCGTTCTTCGTCATCCAAACGAATACCACACACAACGTACAGCCCCTCAATCAGCCCCCGTTTGCTTCCTCACGAACCACGGACCACCCCCCCTCCATTTTTTTCTTCCTTCTGCTTCACGGCAAAGCACGTCGACCAGCAACCTCACGAGTTGAGTCCATGTTGGAACTCGCCCGTGTTCTTTCGAGGTCTGTTTGAGGTCGTTGTTCAAAGATTCGAGTTTTCGAGTAGATTTGGTTTCCGTCAAGTTCATCACTGTCCAAATTTTCGGAGTTAGACATCTTCAGATTCAAAAAGTTTTCTATCCCATCGTTGTTCTTATTTTTTTTTATCGTGGAATATGTGGGTTCATTTTTGATAAAATCTTCGCACGAAGTATCCTACTGCATGTTCGTTGAAATTATATGTGTGTACGTTTTGACGATTCTTCTGTTGTTTTTCGTCCAGTACGTTTACAATGTTCATTTGTTCTTGTTTAGTTTTAATCTAGAAGTGTGTTAGTTTAATCACTGAATCTTTGTTTTGATGATATTTAGTCTGAATTGAGTTTCAAGCTTAAATTGTGATTTGAGTTTGATGAATCCTAATGTTGTTCTGATATGAATCTGATCTTGAATGTTGATATGAATCTTACTTTGTTGAAGTGATTCCTGAATGTTGTTGATTAGGAGTTTGTTTGGTGAGATTAATTATTTAATTGATTAGGTGAATTGGTTATAGCTGATATGGTTGTAGTACATATTGAAAGGGATGAAGGTAGGATTGTAATTTCAGTAGTTCAGGGGTATTTTGGGATCTAAAGTTTTAGAAAATTATTTAATTGGAGTGCTCTGTCCACTAAGCATTAATAATATTAAAATAATAATTTATTTAATATATAGTGGGGGACAAGACATATAGTAGTGGGATTACGGGGCTCAAGAAAAGGGATTTTTTTTATTTGTTTAATTGTTTAAAGTGGTCTATTTTTGGAGATAAATAGGGCAGACTTGGACATAATTAAGGACGGGCTTTTAAAATCAAAGAGGTCAGAATTTAAAAAAAAAGAATTTGAGAGTTGAAAACCCCATTGCTTCATTGATGTCATTTTCCTGATCAAAACACACTAACACTGATCCTAAGTAACTCTAGTGCATCTTTCGAATTCATTTGACTTGTGTTGGTAGTGTTGTGAGCCAATCTCTGTTTTCTGTTTGGTTCACTGATTCATTTTGGAGTTGAACTTGTTGTGTGTTGGTAGTGTTGTGAGCCAATCTCTGTTTTCTGTTTGGTTCACTGATTCATTTTGGAGTTGAACTTGTTGTACTGGTTCAATTAGTTTGGTTGGTTTTCTGGTATTGTCGTGGGTCAATCTTTTGGTTTCTGCTATTTTCTTGGTCGTTTGAATCATTCCTGGGGTTGAAGAATATTTGTGTTTTGTTGGTTGTTGCTGTGCTGTTGTTGCTACTGCCCCTGCTGATCCTCTTCTTCCTCTTCCTTGTGTTCCTTTTCCAAATACACATTTTTGAGACTAGTCTGATGTAACATCAAATTGCAAAAAGGCTGAATTAAAAGGCTCAACAGATTGCCTATTGAAGTGTGTTCAATTAATGTATTAGAATGTATCATTAGGAGATATTGCATATGTTTATGTTCATATTAGATATGTATTTACATTGTATAATTATACTAAAAATGGGACTGTACCTAGAACTGTTCTAAGTAGCTTAAACTTTTTTTTATATATGCTTGTGGGCACATGAGTTGGTAGATAGTCACAACTGGAAATTAATTTGATTTAGTTTAATTAGTGAAGAATAATTTTGAATCCATGAAAACTGGAATAGAAATGAGTCGAAGTTTGTGAATTTTTTAATCCTTTTAGTAACGGAGATCTGTAAATATTAGGCAGAATCAAAATGGCCAGTAATTTCGTAGAATCAGTAGGCCCACTGCTAAGGTCATCAATCCAATAGGCATGAATTGAGTTCAAATAAGACGAGTTAACGATTAAGTTTAACAAGCTTTCGAATAAGCATTTGTGATTAAGGTTAATTCTAGTTTCAAATAGTTGTAAACAATTAATTCCAACGGTTCAATTCATCTAACAATATGGGTTTAATTTAGTTAGAGGATAATTAGTTTATTTTAATAATATTATTTGTAAATTCCGTATTCTATTTATAATTTTAATTTTAGTAATATTCAATTATAGAATAAGGCACGAAACAATCACCCTTTGTCTCGATTGCAATTTTCAGCTTGCATTTTTCTTAATCCGATAATTAAGTTACAGTTTTTTTCTCTTTTATTTTAGAGACGAACTTAAATAGAAAAAATGTAGTCACTTTAGGATTATCCTTTTAGAATAAACGAGATGAGCCTCGCCAAAAATACATAAGCTGCGGGGCCCTCTATACATGTTTTTTTTGTTATAAAATTACTTAAATTTCGGGATGGGCCGTTTAGAAAAATTTCACGGCCTTACCCAAAATAATGATACGCTAGTCGCTTTAGGTGCGTCTTTAATAAATTTACTTTCTTAAATTCGGGTGCACATTTATGTGATCCAAATCCAAATCTCAACGGAGTCAAGATGTGTCGATAACCACGAGTACATTGATGTGACGTGGTTCAAGATACGTTTTCGCAACATTGCAATTCTCTGTTATAATAATAATAAAAGCGATAAAGATTTAAAATTTGCATATAAGTTCATAATTGTTAAAATCAGATAAATAAGCCGAATATAATAGTTGAGCGACCGTGCTAGAACCACGGAACCCGGGTTAACAGAATTCCTTATCCGGATTTCTGGTGCGCTGGCTGTTAAACAGAGTTATTCTTTTCCTCGATTTGGGATTAAATCGGTGACTTGGGACACCATAAATCTCCCAAGTGGCGACTCTAAAATAAATAAACAAATCCCATTTCGATTGTCCTTTAATTGGAAAAACTCCATCTGCGCCCCTACGGGCGCGGGTAAAAAGGAGGTGTGACAGCTCTGGCGACTCTGCTGGAGAATATAACCCAGAACTTTGGTTCAGTGTTCATGAATTCGAGCTTGGTATATTTGTTGTATTTGGAGTGTATATTATCTGATTCTCTACATGTTTTATGCTATATGTGCTAAATGCTTTACCGCTTTAATATTATTTGAACTGTGTATATAAACTGTGTCAAAACCTTCTCTTCTTACCTCCGAGGAGCGCACGCTGGTCGTGACTTATTTTTGTTAATGTCATATCCCAAAAAAAAATGAGGATTCGGAGGAGTTGCAAAGCCGGATGATCTTTTGGTTACCGGTACGCAGTTCCCATCCTCGGCTCGAGTTGTCCACTCGGGTAAGCCATGTCTAGAACAAACACCCAGGATAAACCTAGTATAACAAAACCTCATACCGGATCCCTAGTAGGAACGCTTATTTACATCATGTTGCATTCGACTTAGGGGACTCAACACAGGGGCAGGGTCCGTCTAGGACAGGCAACCTGAAATAGAAAAAAAGACCATCCTGCTGCATCCTGTTTGTTTTATGCATTTGTTTGCTTCAGACTTGCATGCTGACCGGCTTCTGAAAATCGGGAATACTGGGAAATTGTGAAAAAAAAAATAGCAGTGTAGGGAGATAAACTATTTTTTTTAGAAAAATAAAACCAATATCCTAGTAGTGTCGAAACTCTGAGGAAACGAAAAGGATTTTTTTTTTGTTTAACTTATTTGAAAAAAACAACAGAAGAAAAGTTTTATAGTTTAAAATAGTTTGTTTATTTTCCACTAAAAAAAAGAAAAATGTTTTAAAAATATTCTACTTCATTTGCCAATAAAAGAAAAAATATGATTTGGTTTTCAAAAATAGTTGGTGTTTGAAAATTAAAAAAAAAAAATCGTTTTATTTGCCAATTATTTGAAAAAAAATATTTCGTTTTCAAATGTACTTTGTTTTATTTGGGCGAACTACACTGGTTTGATTCTCGCAGGGTGTGGGATAAGTAGGCAACCCTCATCGGGTCCAACTTCCCATTTTGCGAAAGTCACCAAAAAAATGTCAAATTTTAAGTTTTCATCAATAAGTCGGGCGGTGCCGTTTTGTCAAAAATAGCCGAATGTTCCCGAAAGCGACGCCGGAAGGCTGAATTTGCTTAAACAGCCACCTCTGGTCATTTCTAAGGTTTGGACCAGTAAGCCCACACAGCCTCAAAACCTTCGTCACCGAAGTGCTGGAAGGCCGTGCTCGAAAAACCGGGCCTTGTGTTTTAATTTGAAGACATTGTTGTCGATTTTGTTGTGAGTCAAATAAGTTTTACCTTTTGCTTTAAACCCCTTAATAAATGTGCAGAATAAGCACGAGTCCAAGTTTGTCACTAACAGTTATGAGCAAGATCCCTTTGGAGTTGCGCTTATGGTGGGAGGATTTGGGAAAGTCGGAGCAGGATAAAATCAAACTACATCTGGGGGGTCTCACCAGTTTGTTGAATGTCCGACCTAGATGTGACATCATAAAGGGGTTACATTTTGGGACCCGGCCCGCAATGTATTCTATTTCTCGAATTTTGAACTTACCCCAACCTTGGAAAAGATAGCGGGTTATATGGACATTACCGAGGGCTAAGGCACAAATATCTGATTGCTCCGAGAGCCGTCAATTCACACAAGTTCATGGATCTACTAAAATAAGCAAAGGAGTCCCGTACTCTGAATTGGATAGGGGTTTTTCCACTCTACATTTCATATACCGGAGGTATGGGCATATAGGGGGATTCAACGATCCAGAAAGCGGGGTTTGTAGTAGTGGAAATCAGACAAAATGGGATAAACATAGGCGGTTCGCCTTCATGGTAGCCTTCTTGGGCATTGTGGTGTTTCCCCGGAAAGATAGAAACATCGATTTGAAAGTGGCTGGAGCCGTCAAAGTCCTAATTACCAACAACAAAAGCACGATGGACCCTATGATAGTATCAGAGGTGTACCGGGATCTCACAACTTGTAAAGCCGGGGCAGATTTCTTCGAGGGATGCAATTTATTGTTGCTGATGTGGATAATCGAGCATTTGTGTCACCACCCTCAGTATGTGAGCTACAGATTTACAGACAAAGGCTGCATTGAAGAGTATGACACAAGGATTTCAGGGCTCAAGTTGCCGGAAGGTTTCGAAGACTGGGTATCCTATCTCCGTGCCGTCACTGCAGTGCAAATAGATTGGACGTTAGGTTGGCTTCCTGTAGAAGAAATTGTGTATATGCCTGCCAGGGGTCCTTATTTCCTCTTAATGGGACTCCGAGGTATTCAGCCTTACGCGCCTTACCGGGTGATGAGACAGTTAGGAAGGTGTCAGGTGGTACACTCAGATGAAGATCTCAGTATTTATGCGGTCGAGGTTAGCACCGATGGCCAATTTTATGAAGAGACCGTTCGTTATATATGGAATGAATATCAGTACTTGACGACAAACACTCGAGTGCGTGACCGATCCGAAGGCGAAGTCTCACCAACCTACCTCGCTTGGTACAGAAGAAAGAACACTGTTAGAGACGCCCCAGAACGGCCAACCAAAAGGCCGCACATACAGGAGTTTGTGGAGGCGTCACAAGAACCGCGACTTTGGCTGGATAAAGAATGCGAATATAGGACCCACATAAGGACATTGGAAAAACAGGTCCAGGATCTCCGGTTTGAAAGCAGTTTGCAGGCCGCCACCGAAGAAGGGGATAAAAAGAAGTTGGCTCAGGAAAATGAAGCCTTGAAAGCCCAAAACCGACATCTGAGAATAGATGCCGACAAACCCAAGGAGTCGGTCTAATGAGGATTTGATAAATGAGTTAAAATGGCAAATCATCGAATGCCAAGAGGGTTTGGAAGAATCTGAAGCCAGGATAACAAGGATCAAGGCCAGATGGGCAAGGGGTACAGACGAGCGGAAACTGCATTTGCGGCAGATGAAGAGGGAATACGAAGGGAGCATCTCTATATCGAGAGAAACAATATCCACCCTTGAAGAACGTCTCTTCAGGCAAGCCAGAGACTTCAGAGCCGATAGGAAACGCTGTCATGACTTAATGGCACGGATGGAAAAACAGATGCAGGAGTTTCAAGATCAATTCTTCCACAACACTCTAGTGCTGGGGATGCGGAATCAACGAATAGAGCAATTTCTTGTGGAAAGGGACAGGATCAGGGGAAGGATCGAAGAGATCAGGCACTACATCACCATGATGTGCCTAGCATGTGAGGAAATGCCCCGTACTACTCTCTTTGCTTTAGTCATGGGTTATGTCCACCAGATCATGGAACAATTGAAGGGTTTGCAAAGGGGTCTCGCACCAAAGCCCGTGGCAAGGTCGAACAACGCCCCGCGGGCACAAAAATTGAAAGCTCTGAAACATACATAGTTGAGTCTGCATTTTCTTTATTTTTAGAGTCTGCTATCCGTTGAAGTTTGTATTTTCCTTTTCGCATCAAAGTCTGTAGTCTTTTTCAAGTTTTCATTTCAAAAAATGTTTAGCCTTGTAAATAGACTGTTTTGATAATAAAAATTGAAAAATCCAAAAAATAATGTCTTTAATTTTACACTTATGGCCAGAACTACGCTTGGTCTGATTCATGCGGGGTCATGATACGTAGGAAATCCACATAATATTCGACCATCGCTAAAAGAGAAAAAGAGAAAGTGAATAAAAAAAAAAAGAAAGAGAGAAAAGAAGAATAAATAATGGAGGGTTTCCGAAATATTTGAAAGAGGCACAAATAAAATAAGCCGGGATGATGCATGCGGTCGGAGCAAAAACATGTTAGAAATGGTTAATTGCCTAAGAACATTGCATCCCCCAACGTGCAATTGCAATATTTGTTAAAACTGTGACGCTGAAAAGTTTGTTGTTTTTGCAATTTCAAACCAGTTAGTTTGTTAGAGCGTACTGGCACCATACCATTATCAAACAAGATCCAAAGGGCCCATACTGAAAAGCATGACTTGCTCAGACCAAAGTGTTGAGGAGGAAAGGACGGAAAGTCAGATGTTGAAAGAAGCAATGGAAAAAATGGAAAAAATGAGACTGGAGATGAACGAAATGCAGTTAGCCTTGGCTAGGGTACAAAAGGGGCCCGAACCACCCATTACTCCTACTCTCCCACCCGGACACACGCCGGAATACCCTTCCCCCGGCCCTTCAACAATCTTTCCAAGCCATCACTACTATCAGGGAAGAGATGCCTATGATTCCCAAGCTCCACCACCCAATCAGAGCCCTCCTCCATCAAATGTTCCTGTCTTTGTGGCACCTCCCCCAGCCACATTACAAAGATCGTCTAGTGAACCACTGTTCCAAGCTTACGACACCCAGTATTACCCCCATGAACCCACTTTTAAAGCTCCTGAGCCATACACATATACACCCCATTTTGGGATACCGGAGGAAACTGAGAAACCGGTTAAGAATGCGGAACAAGAGGAAGTGATTCGAAAAGTCAAAAGCCTAGAGCAATCCTTCAGGAACATGCACGGTTTAGGCAACCAAGTCAGTGTTGCCTACAAAGATTTGTGCCCTTTCCCGGATGTCCAGCTGCCCGCAGGGTTCAAAATGCCCAAGTTTGATTTGTACGAGGGACATGGCGACCCGGTGGCCCACCTCCGAGGTTTCTGCAGTAAAATGAGAGGAGCTGGTGGGAAGGATGAATTGTTGATAGCCTATTTCGGTCAAAGCCTGGGCGGGTCCGCGCTGGAATGGTACACGAGACAGGATCCTGGCAGATGGATTACATGGGATGACTTGGCACATGCATTTATTGGCCATTTTTAGTATAACCTTGAGATAGTCCCCGATCGTCTGTCATTGTTGAAGCTGGAAAAGAAGCCCGCAGAGAGCTTGAGAGAATTTGGTTTCCGCTGGAGGGAACAAGCAGCAAGAGTGGATCCTCCGATGAGGGAGAAAAAAATGGTAGACTACTCTTTGCAGACATTGGAACTGACATACTTTGGTCATCTAGTGACGTCCGTGGGTAAATCATTCAATGAAGTGGTAAAGATGGGAGCCATGATTGAAGAAGGATTGAAGTCTAACAAAATCTTGAGTTATTCAGCACTGAAAGCAACAACTCAGGCCATTCATAGCGGCACGGGAGGAGCACTTGGGAAGAAGAGAAGAGAAGAAGTCGCGACAGTTCAAGCCGGCAGTTGGTCCAGATCGAGAGGTCCTTACCCTAGCTACCAATCCATACCCTATCAACCAAATTACCCACAAACTCCAAATTACCATCCACATCCCTACTACCCGCCACAAGAACCACATTTCTCTGTTCATCAAGCCCAAACATATACCCAGCCTCCGGCTCGCCCGCAATGGCACGCGCCGGCTCCCCAAAATACCTACCTACCTCCATAGAATACGTATCCACCTCCACAGAACACCTATCCACCACCAAGGGCCTACAGGAACCCTTCACGGTCAGGTTTCCGCGGGAATCAGGCTTTCAGAAATGAAAGGGTGCAGAGATCGAGAACATTCACTAAGTTGGGAGAAACCTATACTGCTCTGTTCCACAAATTAAAGCAGTTAGGCTTGTTGAGTCCTGTTGAGCCCAGATTTCCAAATCCCCTTCCCAAAAATATGGACCACTTGGTAAGCTATGAATATTGTTCGGGGGCTCCCGGACATGATACTGAGAGGTGTTGGAAGTTGAAACATGCAGTACAAGATCTTATCGACACTAATAAGATCGAGGTTCAGACACCAGAGGCACCCAACATCAATCAGAACCCGTTGCCACCACACCATGAAACCCATATGATCGAACTTGTGCACGAAGGAAGGGAGCTAAAGAAACCCTCACAGACAGTAATGATGATCCGTGCCAGCCCAAAAGAAAAGTCGACCAGTGGAAAAGAGTTAGTACAGTTGGAGAAAGTAGATGTCAAGCCAGTGGTCGTGATGGGGAAAAGTTCGCCTGTTGTTGCAAAGAATCTAGAGCTGGTCAAAGTAACGGTGCGAGGGGTACCAAGCAAGCCAGCATGCGTAGGGCCAGTTGTTATCAGGCCAGTAATGCAGATGCCGATAATCAGCGAGAAAGCCGTGCCATGGAGCTACAATAAAGCGATGGTAATGTACAAAGTGAAGGAGGTTATGGGAGGAATATGCGAGGCCCAGGGGTTAACTCGTTCGGGAATGTGTTTTTCTCCTGTAGTGTTGAGAAGGTCCAACCCAGTGGTGATAAAGGAACCCGTGACGGAGGAAGAGGCGGAGGAGTTTTTGAAGAAAATGAAGGCACAAGATTACTCCATTGTGGAGCAGTTAAGAAAGACCCCAGCACAGATTTCGTTGATATCCTTGTTGATCCATTCCAGCGACCATTGCCAGGCACTAATGAAAATCCTGAACGAGGCCCATGTTCCGGATAAAATCTCTGTAAACCACTTGGAGAGGATAGTGCATAAAATCTTTGAGGTAAACCGAGTGACGTTTTCTGATGATGAATTGCCGGTAGAGGGTACAAAACACAACAAAGCCCTCTATTTGACCGTAAAATGCAAATAATCGGTTGTCACCCGAGTATTGATTGATAATGGGTCAAACGCCAACATCTGTACTTTGACTACTCTGAACAAGCTGAAGGTTGATCAAGACCAGATTCACAGGAACATCGTCTGCGTCCGAGGTTTTGATGGGAGTGGTACTGACACGGTGGGGGATATCATACTGGAATTGACCATTGGTCCAGTGGAATTTACGATGGAATTCCAAGTGGTAGACGTGGCAGTATCATACAATCTTCTATTGGGGCGACCCTGGATCCATGCCGCCAAAGCAGTGCCTTCTACACTGCACCAGATGGTAAAATTTGAGTGGGACAGGCAGGAGATAGTGGTGCAGGGGGATAACGGTACAAGTACTGTGGGTGATGCCATTGTGCCATTCATAAAAAATGATGACGACAAGGGTCCATGGGTTTACCAGATTTTTGATGCAGTCTCAATGGATAGAATTTCTGAAGGTATGGACCTTCCACTGTCCAGAATCGTAGCGACCACTTTTATGATAGCCTCGGAAATGTTAAACAACGAGTTTGTACCAGGAAAAGGTTTGGGGGTTTATCTGCAGGGTATTGTCCAGCCAGTTTCTTTGCCCAAGAATATGGATACTTTTGGGCTTGGATTCAGGCCTACAGCAGCAGATGTAAGACGGGCTCAAAAGTTGAAGAAGAGAGGTTGGGTTCTTCCCAAGCCGGTTCCATGTCTCTCCATATCCTTTTTCAGAGCAAGTATCAAAAGGTTGTCATGCCCCAAAGTTCTCGGACCGCTGATTGGGTCAGATGGAGATTTGGATCAAGGTTTTGAAAGGCTGTTCGCCAGCGTTAACGTGATAGAAGCGAGAGAAGGTTCCAGTTGGGCAAATATACAATTTGTAGGGCCTAAGGCCAATATCAACAATTGGACGGCTACTTCTCTTCCTACCCGGAGGGAGTCTTGGTAGTAGGCTCTGGATTTTTCTTTCTTATTTTCTGGATTATTCCAGAATTGTAATCCAGTTTTTGTTTTATTTTTGTATTCGGCAAAAGTGTGAAACTCTGTTATCCCGTATTTTAATAAAGTGAAAGTTTTCTCTCTTTATTTTGTTTTAATTCTGTTTTCTTCTTTTCAATTTCTGAACAGTTCTCTTTATACTGGTTCTAATGACATGGCATGCACAACGGATCTTCAACCTAGTCTAAAAAATCAATCTGATTCCGAACTAATTGTACAAGAGGTCGATTATGATGATGAATCGGAATACGATGAGGATGAAGCCTTTGAAGAGATAAATAGAGAATTAAGCCAGTTCGAAGAGAAACCTAAGCCCAATTTGAATGACACTGAAGCCGTCAATTTAAGGGATGCCGACGATGTCAGGGAAACCAAAATAAGCATCCACATTGGACCAGATATCAGGGATGAACTAATCAAAACACTCATTGAATTCAAAGACGTTTTTGCATGGTCGTATGATGACATGCCGGGTTTAAGCACTGATTTAGTGGTTCACAAATTGCCCACTGACCCGGCATGCCCTCCCGTCAAGCAAAAATTGAGAAAGTTCAAAACAGATATGAGTGTGAAGATTAAAAAAGAAATAACCAAGCAGCTGCAGGCAAAGGTTATTCGCGTCACCCGATATCCTGATTGGTTGGCTAATGTGGTGCCAGTGCCGAAGAAAGATGGGAAGATTAGGGTATGTGTCGATTACCGCAATCTGAACAGGGCGAGCCCAAAGGATAACTTTCCATTACCCAACATTCATATTTTGATCGATAATTGTGCCGGACGTGAGATCGGGTCATTTGTGGATTGCTATGCTGGGTATCATCAGATCCTGATGGATGAAGAAGATGCGGAAAAGACGGCTTTCATTACGCCGTGGGGGACTTATTGCTACCGGGTAATGCCGTTCGGCTTGAAGAACGCTGGGGCAACGTACATGAGAGCAATGACTACTGTGTTTCATGACATGATACACAAAGAGATTGAGGTGTACGTAGATGATGTGATCATAAAATCCAAGCGTCAGGAAGACCACGTAGCAGACCTAAGGAAGTTTTTCCAAAGACTTCGAAGGTACGACATTAAGCTCAACCCGGCCAAATGTGCATTTGGTGTTCCATCGGGAAAGCTGTTGGGATTCATCGTCAGTCGGCGAGGCATTGAGTTGGACCCGTCAAAGATCAAATCCATCCAAGAATTGCCACCGCCGAAGAACAAAACAGAAGTGATGAGTCTGTTGGGAAGGTTGAATTATATCAGCAGGTTTATCGCTCAACTCACGGCGACTTGTGAACCCATTTTTCGGCTACTGAAGAAAGATGCTGCGGTAGAATGGACGACAGAATGTCAAGAGGCATTTGATCAGATCAAGGGGTATTTATCAAATCCACCTGTGCTGGTTCCACCCGAGCCAGGGAGACCGCTGATTCTTTATCTAACGGTCCTGGAGAATTCATTTGGTTGTGTACTGGGGCAACACGACATCACAGGAAGGAAGGAGCAGGCTATCTATTACCTCAGCAAGAAGTTTACGGTTTATGAGGTTAAGTACACTCAACTTGAGAAGACATGTTGCGCCCTAACTTGGGTGGCACAGAAGTTGAAATATTATTTGTCATCTTATACTACTTACCTCATATCTCGTCTGGACCCATTGAAGTATATTTTCCAAAAGCCTATGCCCACAGGGAGATTGGCGAAATGGCAAATATTGCTCATAGAATTTGACATCGTCTATGTGACGCGGACGACCATAAAAGCCCAAGCATTGGTTGATCACTTGGCTGAGAATCCGGCTGATGAATAATACGAACCATTAAGGACATATTTTCCTGATGAAGAAGTTATGCATGTCTACGAGCTGGAGTTGACCGAGGAGCCAGGATGGAAGCTTTTCTTTGATGGAGCTGCAAATGCGAAAGGAGTTGGAATAGGAGCGGTACTTATATCTGAAACAGGACATCATTATCCTGTTATGGCTCAGCTACATTTCTATTGCACCAACAACATGGCTGAGTATGAGGCATGCATTCTGGGCTTACAGTTTGCTGCAGACATGGATGTCCAAGACGTCTTGGTCTTGGGAGACTCAGACCTCTTGGTGCATCAGATTCAGGGTGAATGGGAAACACGGGATTTGAAGCTTATACCATATCGACAATGTTTGCACGATCTGAGCAAGCAATTTCGATCAGTGGAGTTCAAGCACATCCCAAGAGTTCACAATGAGGTTGCTGACGCTTTGGCCACTTTAGCATCGATGTTGCACCACCCGGACAAGATTCATGTTGACCCGTTGCATATTTAGGCTCGTGATCAGCATGCTTATTGCAACTCGATAGAGGAAGAAATGGATGGCGAGCCATGGTTTTATGATGTCAAGGAATACCTCAGGATGGGGATATACCCGGAGCAGGCCACCAGAGATCAAAAGAGAGCCATTCGGCGATTGGCAAATGGATTTTTCCTCAGTGGAGGAGTGTTGTACAAAAGAACACCAAATTTGGGATTACTGAGGTGTATAGATGCTAGTCAAGCCACGACAGTTATGATAGAGGTACATGCTGGAGTTTGTGGGCCACATATGAGCGGATATGTATTGGCGAAGAAGATTCTTC
>MU774599.1:11296-32105 GCA_026770625.1 Nicotiana glauca
GGAAGACGACGGTGAAGCGGTGGCCGACGGTGGTGATTCAATCGGCGATACAGGGGTGGGAGGAGTATACGAGGAGGATAGAATTGGTTCTGTTTTTTTGGATTAATGTTTCAAACATTATTATTTAATATCATGAATGGTTATAAGCCGTCGGATGAAGGGTAACGGATGGCCAGGATTTGCTCGATTTAAATGGCATCGTTCTGAAGCCGGCCGGATTTGGCATTTTGGGCTGGGTCGTTTGGGCTGGTTATTCTGATTTGGACTGTTAATTTGGCCCAATTGAATGTTCTAAAAACCAGCCTTTTCTATGTATTTTTTTTTCATTTCTTTTGTTCATTTATATTTTCTTTTTGTATATTTTATTTTTTTCTGATTTTTTAAAATTAAAACAAAGCCTAATTAAATCCTAAAAATTATTTAAAATCGAAAAATAAATGCAAAGACCATTTTTTTGTCATTTTCTTTAATTTTATTCTAAAACAAATTGCTACCTAATTAATACTAAAAATGAAATAAAATCCTAAATGCATATTTTATATTTTTATGACTTAACATGCACAAATAACAAGCAAACACAAAATTTACAAAAAATTGTAAAAAATGAGAAATATTTTTTATTTGAATTTTATGGGAATAACTCATATACAGGGCAAAAATTACGTGCTCACAAACTCCATTAGTCTGACATGGGACTGGAGAAATAAATATATTAACTACCTGAAAGATGGGAAACTACCCACGGATCCGAAAGAATCGAGGTCCCTGCGTACCAAAGCAGCCTGATTTTCGCTCGATGAAAGCGGAACTCTTTACAGGAGAAACTTTGATGGCCCTCTAGCTGTATGCCTGGGGCCAGGAGATACCGATTATGTGCTCCTGGAGATCCATGAGGGAACATGCGGAAATCACTCCGGTGCCAATTCCTAAATTCGAAAAATAATCAGGGCAGGCTACTACTGGGACAACATGGAAAAAGACACTAAGGAATTCGTCCGAAAGTGCGACAAATGCCTATATTCGGTCTTATTGCCATGGACGTTAATAAAAGGGGAATGGACATCATCGGACCTCTACCAAAGGCACCACGTAAAGCTAAATTTATTTTGTTTATAACTGACTATTTTTCAAAATGGGTGAAAGCATAGGCCTTCGAAAAAATAAGAGAAAATGAAGTCATTGATTACATCTGGTACCAGATTATGTGCCAATTCAGGATTCCTTCCCAGATAACATGCGATAATGGGAGGAAGTTCATCAGAAGCAAAGTAACACAGTTCCTCGAGGATCGCAAAATCAAAAGAATCATGTCGATACCCTACCACTCGTGTGCAAACGGCCAGGCCGAGTCCACAAACAAAACCATCATCCAAAACTTCAAAAAGAAGTTGGAAAGCGCTAAGGGAAGATAGAAAGAAATATTGCCTGAAGTGCTATGGGCGTACCGAACCAATCCAAAATCGAGCACAGGGGAAACACCTTTCTCCCTAGTATATGCTGCTGAGGCTTTGATATCAGTGGATAGGGTTGTTGAAAACCGATCCGAAATCGAAAATCAAACCGAAGCTTAATGGCTTACTGGTAACGCCTTAAAGGACGGGGAACATATTAAAATTTTTTTAATTAACGACTTACCGGTTTGGGGGCGGATTATTCAATTTTCTTAATGGATAATCCGTTAACCAGTTAAAATATATATATATATATATATATATATATATATATATATANTAAAAACCCTTGAACTTGAATAATAAAAAACAAATCTGTCTCTATCTCTATAGTCTATTCTCTAAGTTGGAAAATTTTAGTGTGCTGGCAGGACAAAGTGCTCAACATATTTAGTCTCAGAAGGCTATTCCTTTTGCCCAACGACTTAAGTTGAATAAACGTTGATTTTGGAAGGATACTGTGATCGGGCTTGTAAGTATCTCTATCTTTGGTGCAAGATGTGGATTACTAGTTTAACTGCTTGATTGTGGTCTTGGTAGCTATCATTTAACGATTACAAATTAGATGAGTTTGAGCAGCAATTGTTGGATCTTAAAAGTTGGTGATTTCAAAATAGACACTCCGTGTTGTTCGTTAAGTTTATAGAGAAGGTGAGTCAGTCCTACTGCATTGAATGATTAGTTCCCATATTGTAGTTAAGCCTAAGATGTTTTCATGTTAAAATTTTATTTTTGGTATCTAATGATATTGGTTCCTTAGCTTAGTTGGACATATATATTATTGGTACAATTACCTAGAAGGAACTACTATTATTTTGAAGTAAGTTGCTTTAAAGTTAACCAAAAGATGAAAATCGCTGGATAAACGAATGACTTCAGTACGACAGTACCTAGTTGAGGATAATTTCGATTTGTGAATATGTATGCTAGGTCGATAAACCGCCCGATAACCACCTGATAAGAGCTAAACCGATACCAATTTTTCCGATATCTTATCGGGTGGCTAACGGATTAATACATTTAAAAGCCAATAACTATTAAGCCAAACCGTTAAGAGTAAATAACTGCCCAATCTGCCCGATAAGCAATCCTATCAGTGGAGGTCGGGGAACCAAGCGCTAGATTTTGATGCACCACTGAGGGCTCAAACAACGAGGCCATAACTATGTCCCTCGAACTATTGGATGAAAAGCGAGAAGCCTCACTGATTCGAATGGCCGCCCAAACGCAAAGGATCAAAAGATACTATAACAGGAGAACAAACCTCCGACATCTCGGAGTCGGGGACTTAGTCCTAAGAAAAGTAACCCTTAACACCCATAACACTAATAAAGGATAGCTAGGCCAAAATTGGGAAGGACCATACCACGTCCTCGGAGTAATTGGCAAAAGTTCCTACTAGCTCGATACCATGGAAGGCGACAGCTTCCAAGCAACTGGAATGTATCGATGCTGAAATGATACTACTGATAGAATGTCCGAATCAAAATTCAGAAACACCCTCGAGCATGTGTTGCACTCTTTTCCTTCGACCGGATTTTGTCCCTAGAAGGGTTTTACCGGCAAGGTTTTTAACGAGGCAACATCTATATGCTACCTAAGGAAAACTCAACAAGTATTCAAGGCTTCTCTTGCAATCAACCTCGAATATTGGGGGGCATCCCCCCCGGAAGATCACCTTCTCGGAGAAGCTAAGGTATGTTGAACATGGTCTCAATAGGGAAATGGTGTACCGGGCCAAAAGGTCGAACGAACAATGTCTGTATAGAATAGTCAGGCCCCTGACAGCAAAAACAAGTATACTTGTACCAAGTAATCGAAGAATACTTTCCATCAAAGCATTTCACGCTTCAAAATAAACTCGACATTTCTGTAAAGCTGGCTCCTATGTCAAAAACGTCCCGAGTACTCGGGGACGGGCGTCAAAAACTCAAGGCCACATGACCTCCGGGTCGGAAGCCTCGAAATCTTAAAGCCCTCAATGAGGCAATACCAAATTTACAAGTAATGGATCCCGAGCCGAGAAATCCTCGTTAACTCGAGGACTGCCTAAATGACCTCTGGGTCGGATCTCCAAGCTCATAAGCCCTCAACCAAAATACATCAAAGTCATAAAATAGCTCCAAAGCCAAAAGCTCCCCGAACACTCAGGTACTGGTGTCAAAACCTCATAGATCGCACGGCCTCCGAATAGGAAACTCCGGAATCGTAAGCCCTCAATATGGCAATACCAAGTTTACAAGTAATGGCTCCCGAGCTAAGGAACCCTCGATAACTCGGGGATTGTCACCAATCGCCACTTACCAAAAACCCGATGCCATAAGACCCTAAGCGGGCAGCCTCGGTCTCGTAAGACCTACATAAGGCAATAACATTATCTATAAGGCCTCAAGCAAGGAATGAATCACACTTGTACCAAGTGACAGTATCTGTAAGACCTTAAGCAAGGCATGAACCATACTTGTACCAAATATCCAAAACTGTAAGACCTCAAAGACATGTAAAACTTGTAAGACCTTACTAAAGGCATAAATGATCTCAAAGTTAAGGCTATATATCGAACTTGTAAGACCCCTAAAGGGCATACCATCGATATAGACGCCGAAACTACTTCACTCGAGACCAAAAATGGCTCCGACCGAACACAAATGACTTCAGTCTCAAGGATGTATCAGCCAAACTAACGCGACTCGACGACGCCCGACCATCGCTACAAAATCACAGGCCTTCAATTACTTTGAATATACTTCGACAAGAACCGGTTAAACAGGTTATCCTCGACATAGGCAAAAGAGCTTCGACCATGTCAGCTCCAAATTACAGGCTTCGAGCTACTCAGGCACCGAGCCAAACCTCCCGAGGTGCTCGATCATTGCCACATAACGACTCATAATCGAGGTATTTATCAAACCACCAAAGAGTCAGGAAAACACAATCTCAAAAATCCTTAACGAGGGAAAAATAAAGCATATATAAAGGTCACATCGACCCAAAGCGTAAGAGCCATTGTTGCCAGCTCGCATAAAAGGTCGCATTGACCCAAACTGTAAGAGCCATTGTCACCAGCTCGCGTAAAAGGTCATATCAACCCAAAGCGTAAGAGCCATTGTAGCCAACCCATACAAAAGGTAGCATCAACCCAACGCATAAGAGCCTAAGGGCCAGCTTGAAATTTAAAAACTTGAGGGTCAAATGAGCTCGAGTTGAAACCTGGCTCAGAGACTGAACCCAAAACAGTTAACTAAAATTGCCTGAGAGCAAAAGCATAAGAGCTCGAACGCTAGCTTACACTAAAATCAAAGGGCGTACCGACCTAATGCGTAAGAACCACTACCGCCAGCACTAAGACCAAAGGTCGTATCGACCAGATGCATAGATCCAGGTCTAACTCGAGAACACTCGAGGACTGACCTTCGACCGTCATGGGTCGCTCAGCAACAGCAAAAACCCGAGGGTCTAACCCAAGATCTGAAATCTCGAATCAATTGTCAAAAAACATCACATATTATTTTCGAAAAACAAAGGGGAAAAGAAGGGATAGGAAATGCAAAGCTTTTTATACATATTGCTCACAGAGGCGTGTCTATAAGGCTAGTAAAAACCCTTACAAAGAAGGAACCAAACAAAACCCTAATCTGTCATCAAGCCTACATCTTCGTTTCTTATGTCGGATGTTGCACCCCAACGGTTCCGGCTACAAATTTGGGTCCTCCAACGGCCTCTTCCCCTCTAGGGGCTCCACCTTCATTCTCGTCATCTTTTGAGCCACTGCCCGGTGCACCTTCGGAAGCAGACAGGGCAGCATCCTTCTTTTCTAGGGTCTTCACCCTCTCGAGCTCGGCAAACAAGTTGATAGCCCCCCGCATGTATATCTGCCTCCGAGATTCCAACTGAGCACGCTCCACATCTCGAGTCAATTATAGCTCGGCCTCCTTTGGAGCTCTTCCGGCTTGACCGTTTATCGTAACGGCATCCTCTTTATGTAAAGATATGAGTGCCTCGACTTCAATTTTGATCCCGGATAGTGCAGCTACTAACTCGGAATGGAGACCTCTATACTTGTCACTATCCGCCCTCGCATCACGAAGCTGATGCCCAACTAAGGACATCTTTTCTTGGAGGGTATCCCTCTCAGAAGTTATCTCTCTCACGTGTCATTTGAGTTCGAGAACTTTGGAATCTCTGGCTCGAAGCTCCTACCTCAGCAGGGCACCTTCCTTCTCAAACTGCACAAATCAGATCAAAGATGTCAAAATGTTGGGATCTGGAAAACATTCAGGCAATAGCAAACGAAAACTAGGTAACCTGTTCAACAAGACGAGTCTTCTCATGCTGGTAACGAGCCACCTCAGCCTGAAGCGGGGCAAAAGTCTGATTATAAAGCACCCAGGCCTGAAGCATAAAAAAGACCAGTTAGAAAGATAAAAATCAGGACAACAAGCAGGATTTACAAGAACTACCTACTCACAAAGCATGTCCATCTCACTGAATACGAGCAAGGCCTCGAGCTCGAGAATTCCCTCGGGAGCGGTTAAAGGATTTTTAAGTGCATCCCTGCCTCTGACGAGAACCCCTACATCGGAAGTTTCCTCATTCTGGGCATCTCATGTTCTCCTAGGAGGTAAGACCGTTACCTGAGAGAGTCACTCACCACGATAACACCAACAAGGTCAATCGGAGTAGCCTCTTGTCCCTGCAGGGCTCCGGAACCGGTTTCCCCTGAACCACTTCCGAACGCGTCTCAGCTCAAGGGATATTTTGGCCATCGGCCGGCTCGAAAGCATCACTCGACACCCCCTCTGTAGACTCTCCAGCCTGAAGTTGGGCCGCAACGACATCAAGCTCCGGCTCGGGAGCCACCATCCCTACGGCATGAGGGTCGGTCAGGTTTTCCCCTCTCTCAGATGCCATCGAGAAATCATTTTCTCCCTCGCCTTTAACTCGGGGACTCTCCATTGCCTCTGGAATTAGGATTATGGGATCGGCCTCAATTTCTTCCACCTTGGCCTTCTTGGATTTCGAAGGTTTAGTCGACGGCTCCCTTTGTCTTTTCTTCTCTTCATCGGGTCCTAAGGTACCCTCTTCACCAAGTGATGCCCCCTACATTAAGGGGATCTCCCCTAAACCTACACAAACGCAAGAGGTAAGCATAGGGAGTAAGGATGCAATCAATAACAATTTCGATTAAAAGGAACGAGCCGCATAAGTAAAGGCTCACCAAGGCCCTTGGCTTCCCAATGAGCCTGGGACAGATCACGCCACATTCGCTCAGCGTATGGGCAAATCGAGTCCAGCCGGACGACCCAGTCCAAGAGGTCCGTGACCATACCAGGGTAAATTGCTACAACTACTTCAGCAGAAAAAATTAAATGCATGGAAAGATGTGCCTAAAAGGAAGCAAGGAAATACTAGATAGCGTATCTACTTACGTTCCGTGTTCCACCTTTCGGGGAACGACATCCTTCCCACCGGGATCAGGTCAGAGGTCCTAATTCGGACAAAATCACTCATCCACCCTCCAATCCTAGCTTCTACGGTGAAAGCAAAGAGGGCCCTTAAAGCTCGGCAGTGGAGCTTAATTTGACCCCCACGGAAGAGACGGGGGTTGTACATCTTGATCAGGTGATCAAGGGTGAAAGGCATCTCCTCAGTCATATTCATATAATACCTGATCATGTAGATAATGCGCCAGAACGAGGGGTGAGTTTGGCCGAGGGTTACTTGATACTGTTGGCAGAAATCGAGAATCACGGGGTCTATCGGGGGGCAAGGATGGCCCCACCGGCCCAAGGGTAAATTGGTAAGTATATATACTGAGAAAATCGGCTTTGTAGGTCATTATATCCTCCTCTCGAGAAGGGATCTCCACGAGCACCGCATCCCCCTAGCGAAAATCAGTCCTCACCCTTCTGACGCCCATTATTGAGCTAATATACTGGGGCAGAGGCTCGCGATGCCCCGGCTTCGAAGAAGGTTTCTTAACCTTGAAATCGGAAGCCGTTGTAATGAGGCACTGCCGCTTTGCCTTTAGACGAAAGTGAGGAGGAGGAGTTCGCATTCTCCTGAGAAGCAGAGGCGGAAGTTTTCGCCATTTCTTAAAGATTTTAGGGGAAAAGGGGGAATTGCGTCTTGAAGAATGAACGGAAGTGAAGGTAGAAGGAACCTTTTTGGGGGCTTGGCGATGCAGAGAGTTATAGA
This sequence comes from Nicotiana glauca, assembly GCA_026770625.1. NCBI lineage: Eukaryota > Viridiplantae > Streptophyta > Magnoliopsida > Solanales > Solanaceae > Nicotiana > Nicotiana glauca. The sequence continues at coordinate 18,946 of MU774599.1, forward strand.
GAACGAGAGATGGGGTATTTATAGAGGTCTCATAAGCGAGTTGAAGAAGGACAAAGGACTGCCAACCACTATAATCAATGCAAAGGCTTTCGACGGCTGTGTGTACACAGTCTTTGGTGCCCTACGACTGCCGTCATTACGGAAATGTCGGTGGGCTAGGAATTCAAGGTCGTTTCTTATCATTTTCACTCTAAGAAACGCGAGGACTATCTGTATGCAGTAAAATCGAAGGGTCCAAACTTTCCACCATTGCGACAGCTTGTAAGCACATTTTACAGGTTCAAGATTATGGTCGAGGTTCACCCTCGAGGGCTATCAACGCTCGACCTTGGGGCGGTACGAACCAATGGCTGTAATAAAAAAGTGGGGAGTTCCCAAGGCGTATAAGCTGACAAAGTCTAGTGAGCTAAGTTCAGGCCCGAATCATAGCGTCAACTAGTTGTCCCATCTACATGTGTTTGTAATAAATAAATTTGTACTATGTTGGGGTTTCCCCCATATATAAGGGGGGATCCTTGTCACTTTGTAAGGGCGGTTACTTGATATCAAGAAATACACGAACATTCTCTCTAACATAGTCTCTTGAATTCACTACTTTATTTATTGCTTACATTCATTGTGTTCTATTTATTGTTCTTCATTCATTGCCTATCATTGATCATAAAAGAGCCATCATCGTAGCTCTCATAACTGTTATCTCCCCCTAGACTTCCCGAATCGGCCATCTAGCTCGACCCCGAGGTCCTATAATCGACAACTCGAGGCTCTGCCACCGTTTGGTCCAATTATCTTGCCATCTCTAAACCTTAATCCTAATATCTAACCTTTTGCTTAACATCCATCGCTTCACAACTAGCATAAAAATAGATCACGTATATTTAGAACCTCATAATCAAATTTAATTGTTATTACCATTTTCACGGTAAACACAGTTGACTTGGATTTGGATCTAATTTGGCAATTTTTCCCATTGATTTATAGCTTTCCAAAGTCTGGTCATGGGCATCTTTCTTCAAAACTTCACAAGCATTTCTCTCATTCAAACTGTATTTACTACGAATATCCAAAATGATACTTCATTGTTTTATTTTATGTAACACCTTTTTTTTAATTCGTTTGAAAAAGAATGACATCTTTCTTATCGTTAGAAACAATTTAACTTTGAAATTTAAAAGAATTACCTCAAGATGCTCAAACTGTTACTATGAATATCCAAAGTACTTCATTGTTTTATTTTATGTAACACCTTTTTTTTTAATTCGTTCGAAAAAGAATTATCTTCCAATCCAATCCAATTTAACAATTTAACTGTCACATTGAACCAAATCATCTTCCAATCCAATTCCCAAATTGGAGTTAAAAGCCATTTCAGGGTATAAAAAGCTTATCAAAGCCACTCATTGTTGCATAAAAAGACACCTAAAAGCTACTCATTCACTATATTCTCGTCTTTGTCTCAGAAAACTCCCAACTCTGCTTCGCAGAAGAGCTCAAACAAGTGAAACTCTTCTCAATAATAATTTAAAGAATAGGATAGACTAACATAAATTACATGCAGGGGACTTCTTTTCTCTTTCTTTTTGCGATATGGTAACCCACATCCTAAACCTCACTGAAGGAGCCGCTTCTTCCACTTGCTCCCTTGATGACTCAAACCCCCAACGCTATGATGGAGGTGGAGGGCCCTTACGACTAAGCTATCCCTCACTCGTCCATGTAGGTGAATTCTTATGTACAGCTTTTCTTCCATATCTAATTTCTCTAGTCCTAATTAATGGTAGTGAGGGGAAGTCTTGAATCTCTCAAAGAATGAGCGTCCTCTGCAATATGCTTTACATCTCCATTTATTTGCTTCAGTGATTTTCCATCCCAAAATGATTTCAACAACTCCTCGAAAGGAGGAGTTTTGAGCTCTTCAATGGAACCAACGCTCGGTATACTGAAATCTCTCTTTTTCGGTGTAGAGCATGATGGTTCGTCAACCTAGTACAAGTGAAAAAGATTTGGAGAAATAAATTACATGATAATGACATTCCCTACAGAATAGACACGAGAGTTTCTGTCATATAACGCTATGTCCTTACCATGTACTCTTGTGAAAGACATTGTCCTGCATGATCTGTAATTTCAACAACCTTGTGGTAGTGCCCACTTTTCAATTCTCTCAGCTCTCCGCAACAAGGAACAATCATGGAATCAAGGTTTCCACAAGCATCACGGTCAAGTTGTAATGAATCTGCAGATCTTAATTTAGTTAGCCGGAAGATATCAAGCAGCCAGCAAAAGTCATTAATATATGTGTTAAAATTTATAGCTTACGGTCAATGGAAGAGAGTAGGTTTTTGTTGGCAACATCAGTGTCTTCAAGAGTAGATGACACGCCAGAAGAAAACTGTGCACGCAATGCTTCATTGGCATTCAATCCTTCGCTACAAAAATATACAAGCTCAAAGTAAATAAAAGGTGATATATTGGAACTATGAGACAAAATCCTTGAATAGCAAAGTGAATCAACCAACCTAACTATTTTATCCATAAACGCAACATTTCTTTCCTCTAGACTGATCAAAGCGCGTTGAGCATTCGTCCACTGTTCAGCACCCAATTTTGCCTTTTGCAAACTGCACAATATGTATTCAAGTAAGCAGAGAGGCCAAGAAAAACTTCAGCAGCCAAAGAACACATAAGTTCTCATCAGAGGTGATATGGTATACACTAGGAGAACATACCAAGTCCGTAGCACCTCCTCCATCTCTTTCTTCCCGTTTTCCACAGAAGCAGTATCCTCAAGATAATGGCATTCAGCCTTTTCCATATGATTGGTCCATTCGGCTTTGACTAAAGTGGTTGAATCTTGCATGGTTGACATCTCTTGTTTTAGTCTGCTGGTTCGGTTGTAACCACTTTCGCGGAGGTCATTAATTGCGGTTTGAACCTAGGGCAGACCAAGTAAAATATCCATTAGCTTTCGCAGCCTAGAGTAGATAAAGTATTCAGTAATTGTCATCTCGGATCCACGATGTATTCTTCTTGTCACCGTTTGAAGAATAACATTATTCCATCATTGAGTACAAGCACTAGAAACAAAATTCAAACATAAAAACTAGGCATGATTATGCATCTTTTTGCCATATTTATTGGTCATACAAGTACTATTGCTTTGGCTGGGTTTAGGGATAATATAAATTTTTAGCCAAAATTGTACTGATGCCTTTCTCAGCTGGTGAAGTAAATCATGATGCACGCATTTAAATGACTAATAAATCACCATACCAATTTTTTCTTCCTAGCATTTGATCCTTCAAGGAGTTCTGCCACTTTCTGTAAGATTTGCTTCTCCTCATTGGCAGCACATTCCTGTAAAAGGAAGATATCCATATGAAATGGGGCTAAGATGCATATTGACCTTCATTAAGTGAAATAGAGATGCACAGGGATGACTCCAATTACCTCAAACTTCTTTTCAAGTTCAGAAAACTTCTGATCACTGACTGTCTGTGCATCTTCCACTATATCACCCAATTGGGAGACATGTATATCTAAAGTCTTAAAGAAGTTGCCAGTAACTTCAGAAAATGATCTTGACGTTGTGATTGTCCTGCAGTGAGCCTATAAAGCATCCAAACTATATCACCGAAACTTGAGAAGGAAAAGGAGAGAGCGCTACAGAGAGGGGTACCAAGGGGTGAAGGGAAAGATTTCACAAAATAGAAACTACTGATACCTCACGTTGTTGTGCTGCAAATGCAATTAGTTTCTCCTCCTGGCTGTGAAGACTTTTTTGAAGATCATTAACCACGGTATTAGCTTCAAAGGCAATCTCCTCAAAAAGCTACATTTCGTACGAAGAGATAAGATGAATGTCAATGCTACTTGGAATTTCTCAGAGAATTAAAAAAGAGGCATACCTCTCGGAGAGCAGATGAATGTTTAGAAAATTCAGAGTTTAAACGATCAAAAGTTGACTGAGCATTTCCATCGAGCTCCCCAGCCAAACCATCTAAAGCTTCGATACCAGACCCAAACATGATTTTCAAATTGTCTAGGCGCCCTCGAAGCTCCTCCATAGCCTAAAAAGTCACCAAAACCCATACTGATTTATCACGAGAAAGAACCTCTGAAGCATGTATGGCTAGCTAGAATACTGCTTTATACCCAACACTCGTTGAACATGCTTGTGAAATGTGTTGTGACACAAAAGAGCAGGTTAAGAGTTTTAGATAAGTTCAGACATTTGCATTTAAGTCTTTTCATCTAGATTCCGCTGCATCAGAATGGATATTTTCAAACTTCCCTTTCATATGGAATGAAAATTTTAAATGATAAAAAAAAGTTAAATGCACGTATGAATTTTTTTTGAGAGGAATATGAGAGAGAGAGAGAGAGAGATAAAGAGTTAAAAGAAAAGGAAGATCAACCATCCATCACTATAATTAGAGGACACATGACGACTGCTGATATATGACATGTAAATTTGGATCAGACATAGTTTTGATTGTGTTTTACAGAAGCGCTTTTCCAATTTCTCGAAAATGGTATGTAGATGATGATAATCACATCCTTGGGTCTAGGCAATATTGCAAGGCCAACCCTATATTTAGTTAAGTCAAGGATGCTTAAATCTTTGTAGACATGACAACATGAAAACAATGAATTCTGTAAGTGTAAATAGAGAAGTCTTTAAGGCTTGTAGCTTTTTCCAGAAACATAGTAGAGTGTCTTCTTTAAAAGTTACATGGTAAATTTTAAGTCAACTATACCTCAATCTTGCTAGATACAAAGGATTGCATGTCTTCCTCCATGTGTTTGAGTTGTTGCTCTTGTTGGGTGGCTGAGGAAGAGACACTCTTATGCAGAACTTCAAGCTGTTGAGTTAATTGGGATTGGAACTTTTGAATGAGAACTTTGTTTTCATATTCTATTTTGTCCTTGCGCTCTGAAATCGACCATTATCAGTATAGTAGGTGCAATGCAGCCTTTATTTGATAAAGAAAGTTCATTACATCTACAAGTCTTTAAAAGCTCTTGACATACCAATCTTTGCAAACAGGTTTGAGACATCTGATGCAGCATGTTCCAGCTCAGCTCGAAGTTCAAAGGCCTGCTCAACCAGTGATTTTTCTGGTAGAAAACGTACGCTTAAATATCTCATACAACTAATCCGAAAGGTAAAATGACTCTAAAAACCCACAGACTCCATAATGTGTCTCCTTTGGTGAATTTGGTATTTCACTTAAAGAGAAATATGACCTCATCCCAAAACCCAAAACAAAATATATTCACCCCAAAGTTCAGAGGAAAAGCATGCAATTTCAGAGCAATAGCAGGTGGCTAGTCGAAAGAGTCTGCCTTGACCATGCGCAGAGGATGCAGCTTACCAGACTTCAGAAGGTTCGTTATCAGAAATTCCTTTTCTTTTATTGTTGTAATTGCCAGCCTGTGTTTCTCTTCAAGATCAGCCAAAGTATGTTGAGTTTCCTGAAGCTTTCTCTGAAAGATACAAAATTATAGCTAATCTCCATGAGAAAGAGGTGGACAACAAATGAAAGCTTCTGATATTAGGTGGGGTCAGAACTCCATATACCTCTGTCTTGTCAAGTTTGTCACTCAATTCAGTAGTCAACAACTGCTGAGAATTGTACAGTTCCTGAAGCTCCATGAGTTGCTGTTTGCAGCAGGCAAAATTGTAATGAGTTTTGAGTTCTCAAATGATCAATAAGATCTAGCTGAGTTATTATTAATCAGTAGCATACCTTGTCTTTAGATTCAAAGTCAAGTTCCATCTTTTCTATCTTTTCAGACATTGCCTGAGAGAGGAGAAAAAACATGTTTACCATAAATAAGAAAAGATTACAGGATAATTCGCCCAATCATGGGATCTATGAGCAGGGCCTAACCTTTTTCTCTGATTCCTCTTGGAGATATCGATCTCTTGGTATGTAGATGCCATTCTTCTCTCTTGCAGCATACACCTCTGTTGGCATTAAAATGGAAATTTTATGTTTCGAAACATAAATAATCAAACTAGCGTCTGAGATAGAGATTCATGTACAAAGATAAGAAGAAGAAAGCAATATCACCTTGCTTCAGTCTTTCAATCTCAGAATATAAGTCCTTCATTAATGCAGATTTCATCATCTTCTGGTTAATCTAAATAACAGCAAAAGAAAAGTCAAGGACAGTTGAACACAAAACCAAACAGATGGCTTTTGAGAATGCTTGATTGTCCACATAAAACTGACCTCTGGCTTATTCTTTATGTTTTTGGCACGATGAGCATAATCTAAAGTGCTCAGAGTCTCTTCCATAGAGTGAATGGAGGGTGATATTGTCGCAATTATGCAAGTCTTTGTTTTCCCTCCCAATGAATCCCTCAACAATCTTGTTATTTTGCTCTCCCTGACATACCAACAAATGCTTCTCAAGGTATGTAAAAAGCTTCATACAATATTGTGTAATATAGATATAGATTTTTAAGCACCTATATGGGACATGACCAGAGTGCTCAACTAAAGAATTTATAACACGACCAAGTGTAAGCAAACTCTTGTTGATTTCCCCAGCTTCCCTCGCTCTGCCCTGCAAAAGAAAATCTATCATCTAGTACAGTTTACTATAATGTTTACAGAAAAAACATAATCAAAGTGGGAAAAAGAACCAAAAAGAACTAGAGAAATATCTTCCAGGATAATTTGCCTTGAAGAAGGTAAAATTATAACATTTCTAAAACAACTTTTGCGCGCTCGTTCTTTTTTTTCTTTCTTTCTTTTTTCCTTTTCTTACTAACGAACTTGCTAAATGCAATGGTTAACGAATTACAGAATTTTAATGTCTCACCTCTCTTGCACCAGAACGTGAAATGTTTTCAGAACCCGCAAGGTCTACAAGATTCAGTTTGCCACATTTGATCTTTTTTCCTTTTCTTACTAACGAACTTGCTAAATGCAATGGTTAACTAATTACAGAATTTTAATGTCTCACCTCTCTTGCACCAGAACGTGAAATGTTTTCAAGAATGTTTCTTTTTTCCTTTTCTTACTAACGAACTTGCTAAATGCAATGGTTAACGAATTACAGAATTTTAATGTCTCACCTCTCTTGCACCAGAACGTGAAATGTTTTCAGAACCCGCAAGGTCTACAAGATTCAGTTTGCCACATTTGATCTTTTTTCCTTTTCTTACTAACGAACTTGCTAAATGCAATGGTTAACTAATTACAGAATTTTAATGTCTCACCTCTCTTGCACCAGAACGTGAAATGTTTTCAGAACCCGCAAGGTCTACAAGATTCAGTTTGCCACATTTGATCATCTCTTCCCCTTCTGGAGTATATTCCTTGATGTGAATTGTGATAGAGAATATAGAATGAGAACGGCTGCTCTGTTTGTTAAGAAGAGTTTCAGCTGTACGCCTTTTAGCAGAACCTTTCTCCAAGACATTATAGATTTCATTTGCAGAGCATACTATCTCCTCTTCCAGGCCTCTAACAAAAACTCCACCCTTACCATCTTCCATCAGAGCTAATGGTTTCTTAGATTTGTCATCTGTAAACTTATTACATTCCTCTGGAGCTAAAAGATCAGTTATCTCCTCGTTATACAGCTCCAAGAATGTTACTTTCACGCTATATTCAGCACTTTGAGCTTCCAATATGTCAAAGATTTGCTTTATAGCTCGTGGGATAACACCTGCATCACTTGGAAATTCCCCATTCTAAACGGGGTGAACTGTAATGAATTAATATGAAGAAGAAATTAGCATAACAAATGCATTTCTAACAGCTACCAACCTTCTTTCTTCCCCCTCCCTCCATTGTATAAGTTTTCCCTGTTCCTGTCTGCCCATAAGCGAAAACTGTGCAGTTATAGCCCTCTAGAACTTCAAAGACAATAGGACAGATTGCAGAATCATACAAGTCCTTCTGTTTGGACATAGGACCAAAGACCTGGATAGCATTAACCAACACAGTGTTAGTGACATCTCAAAAATCACCAGATATCTTGATTCACAACCTTTTTTATTCTTCTTTGCAACAACAACAACACAACTATGCTTCAATCCCAAACAAGTTGGTGTCAACTATATGAATCCAATCCTTACTGACCGCGTCACTCCATTTAAAGTCATCTCATGCCAATATTATGCAAATACAAATAGAAAGTATTAGAAGTCCTATATATTTTCAAAAAGTAAAAATCTTTATTTTTTTCAGCAGTACCAGAAAAATTAATTTTGTACCGGAACACAAGAAGCATGAGCATTCAGTCTAAATCAATCAAGCAGGCAAATGCACCTCTAGCATCAAACTAGTAGGAGGCCGTTATTATATGAATTCCTTGTATCATTCTGCTCTAAACAGGTAATGTGTCCGAATTATTACTTGAAATTACAACTATACACTCTATACTTTTCTTTTCTTTTCTTTTTCTTGTTTTCGTTTGGCCAATGTTCATTTGTCCTGTATCTACATTTCAGTACGAATGCTATCAAGATAAGGATATATCAAATAAAAGAATTTCAAAACCTTATCAAAGACAAATGTTTTGTCAATCTGCTTATTAGCAATGTTTTGCATAGCAGAAATTTCTCTTCGTCCCTCATTGCAGGAAATCACCGCTGGTGTATTCAATCTCATCTCATCCTCACTCAACGGCCTGCATATTTCATAACAATCAAATACAATCAATTAAATTCAGAGGTTACACTAAAGCTCCAAAATGCTCTGATTTTACTAACCTGCAACGCACAATAACCTGCACATTGACGCCTTTATCTTTGTCATAATGCTTTCCACTCATATTTCCTTCCACCGATCGCAGATCTCTAGCCGCCTTATCGCTCGACCGCGGTGTCTGCGATGGTGACCGCGTGACGTAGCCACCTCCTCCTCTTCTCTGTTGCTGCTGAGATTGCGATGACTCCATTTCTAGAATGATCTTCTAATTATATCCTCCAATCTCACAACCGTTTCTACCGATTCTCTGATTCAAATCAGCTCGTTTAGAAATCTAGGAACAAAAACCTGATGTAGCAATATAGAAACTTCCAGAAACACAATGTCACTCGATTGCGCTGAAACAGTATAAAGGAGAGGTCAAAATGTAGATTTTCACGTCAGATGTGAGAGGTAAATGCAAACGAAAATTCACCGTCAAATCGAAAACGATTGATCAAATGGTTGAGAATTGAGATTTCATCATTCAAATAATAAAATCATGAAAAAAATCGGAAGAAGAAGAAATACATTGATTGAAGTATATGCATTTATATTTGTACAATACAAACGACTAAGAAAATGTGTAGACTTACCGACGATGAAATCGCCGGGCGGCCGTTGAGAGATTCAACACAATGTGAGAACAACGGCGATGTTTTAGAGAGAAGATTTTGGAGAGAGAATGTAGTGTTGATTTGAAAAGAAATAGACTGTGATAAATTGGTGATTTTTTTTCTTTTATGGCTATAAAAAAAAATAGTATTAGAAGGAATTGAGAAGAGCAGCTGTGTGCATATGCGCGTGACGTGAGATAAAGTTGAAGAGAAAGCTCAGATTTTGTGGCTGTTACGGCCTACGGGGCATTTGAAATAGATTTTTGACCGTTGTAACATAAAAACAAAAACAAAAAAGTTTTAAATATAATTGAAGGATCTGGTCATGAGAGAGGGCACACTTTTGCTAATTATTACGAGAAATGCCACAGAGTTTGATTGCTATGATAATTGATAAGTTAGGTGGGCTTAGGGCTTAAGGCTTTTCGAATGTATATTTGTGTTCCATTTCAATTACTTACTGTAGTATAGCTGTTTTCTAATTCTCTTGGTTATTAGGTATATCTGTTGAAAAATTAAAGATTTCGTTCATAAATAAATAAATAATACTTACTCAAAAATTAATGCAAGAAAGCAGATACTGATTTGGAAAATTCTTAACCGACAGGCGAGAAATTATCTCGTTTTTCAACTAAAAAATGAAAATGATAAATAACGACAAAGAAGGTGAGAATGCTAAAACGGTGTTTATTTATTTGTGATGCTTAAATGGTAAATATTTACTCACGTCAAGTGTTTACACCAAATTATATTAACTCATCACAGTTAATTAATTTAATTAGATGAGAATGTATATAATTTACCTTGGTTAAACGATTTGAGGTCCATATGAAAGACACATGTCATGTATCTATTGGTTTAGTGTAAACACCTGATGCGAGTAAGTTTTTATCATGCTTAAATGGTGTTTATTTTTTTGTGTATTAAATATGTAAAAATTAGTTACTCCTACTAGTTTAGTTGATTAATTACTGATTTGAGGACGACATGAAGCCTTTCTATAAAAGAACTACATCCATATGCCACATGGTGTTTATACCAGATTATACTAACTAATTTATCATTGATTAAGTCATATATTAAGGTGAAAATATACATTAATTTATTACTGTGATATAGTGTATACAGAGATACATGTCATGTATTAATTGATCGAGTTGGTACTAAGAAACTTAATTTCTTATTTGTATATTGAGGGTTATTTTAAAATATATGAATTAGTGAATATGGATATGATGATGTTGGGATGATTTGAATTAATTTTATTCTTCTCGGGTGTTATTTTTGAATTCAAGAATCTTCATATTTATATTTTCAAGGTTTATTTCCGGAAAAAGTAGTCTCTGAGTGCTTTAGGAGCTTATACAGATGGGACATTCGGCTAGTTTAGCATACCCAATAATTCAAGCTTTAGAATTTTTCTACTTTCCTTTTGTCGTTTAGATTTGCAGTGACATACGTTAAATGCAAACTCTCTCTCAAAACTAAAATTACCACTTTCAATTAGCTTCATTTGGTTAAGGTATGACCATTTCACCTTTCTTCTCTTACACAGGAGTACAGTCAAATTTCTCTATCACGATTTTATTTGTTCAGAATATTTTAGATATTATAGTAAAGTATTGTTATAGAGAACATATATTATAACATAATTTAAAAATTGGTTCCGAAAATATTTGACTTTTATAATAAGTTGCTGTTATATAGGAATGTTGTTATAGATATCTTGTTTGACTTTACTAAAATACCATAATATTTCGAAATCACAGTGATTGATCTACTCATGATGTTGATTTTTTTTTGGCCGAAATACATAAAGCCCCTTCAAGTTGTCCTCAACAATCAATTGAACACCTCAACTGAGGTCATTTCCAGCTGAACACTTTATTTACGCGAGTTGCCTATCTAAAATTAGATTTTTTCTTTTTTTTTTCCTAGAATATTATGGACCCCACCTAATTTTTACACCTTTCTCCTCCAATTTTTACACCTTCTCCTCTCAATATCAGTTTTTTGCCAAGAGAAGCAAATCACACATTAACAAAACAGACACACAGTAACAAACCATTTTTCTTTAGCATTTGTGACAATAAAAATTTCACATTTGATTTTTTAAAAAAAACACCATAATCTGTAAAAACATGGCCAGAAGAAAGAGGAAGAAAAAAATGGCAAAAAGAAGAAGAAATTGAAACCTCACAGGTGTTCTCTCCATTTTCTTCCATTCCAGCACTTTGAAATGGACAACATCTAATTCAAGTGTTAGAGTACCCATGAGAAAATTAAATACCCATTTGATAATTTTGTGTGCAATTTTGTGATTCATGGGTTTTTGATTGTTGGAAAGTCCAAGCTTGCTGTTGAGTTCTTTGAAAATGCTGTGAATTCAGGTTGTTTATAGCCCAAAATGTAAATCTGTATATGCTGAACCCAACATTTAACCTAGACGAAACAAGAGAATGAAGTCATGGCTAAGACTATCGCTACTGCATCGTTTCGATGAATAATCAAAATGGAATTCACATTCTTCATTAACGTTGACTTACCACACTGTAATTTAACATCTCCGACAAAAAATACAGTGGTCTCACTGACAATGGGTGGGAATGAAAAGGAAAAATTAAAGGAGCTAGGAGCATTTCAGATATGGGAACGGAAATTAAAGGAAATATATTTGTAGGTATTGTGATTATTTTGTTAAAGAACTAGAAATAGAGTAAGATTTTGTTGAATCTGAATTCTTATGGTGGGGATGGCGCTGGTTTTGGTTTGGAAGAAGAAGACGAAGTTGGAGGGGGGAGGGGGGAGGAGGAAAAAGAACGCTGGAAAAGGATCTTTTTTTCTTTAAATTCATTTTCTTTTTTGGTTAATTTATATTAAGTTTTAATTACAAATTACACGTGTCGTTCATTGATTGGCTCATTTGGCAAGTGTAACTCACGCATCTGGTATGCTGCATTGGGGTGTCTATTTGATTTACTTAATAGTCACTTGAAGTGTCTAGCTGGAAATGACTTCAGTTGAGATGTTCAATTGATCGTTGAGGATAACTTGAAAGGGTGTTTTATGTATTTCGCTTTTTTCTTTTTCTTTTTCTAATCTACTCAAGGATCTTTTCTTCGATACTAATTAAGGAGTGTGGCTAGCAATAGATTAAATCAATATAACGATTATGAGATATATCAATGTTCAAATTCTATTAAGGAGTGTTGCTAGCAATATACGAAATCAATATGATGATTATGAGATATCAATCTTCAAATTCTAGCTAGTATTTACGAAATTGTCGGATGATTTTCTCATATTTGTCTAAATATTATAGTGGATAGTTATGCTGTATTTTCAATGATGGGAGAATGTGAATATTTGATATAATAATTTCGACTTGCGTAAGTTAATCACTTAATCCTAACACAACCATTATTAGAAATATTTCACGGATATTATTTGTCATGTTTTAGAAATTTAAGAAAGTTAATTATATCACTCAAATTTCTCTAGAAAAAAAGTGTGTTTCTTTATGACATGTATTATCCAATTTGATTTTATTTTAAGGCTAATTTGTGACTACAAATTTGTGATTCTACAGGTGTGTTTGGTACGAAGGAAAATATTTTGTAATTTTCTCATTTTTGGTTGGCTTAAATATTTTAAAAAATATTTTCCTGTTTAACTCATTTTTTCAAGGGAAAACATTTTCCAAAACTCCTTCTCAACCTTCCCTACCCTCACCTCACCCTCTCTATCCAAAAAAAAAAATTTCTTTCAAATTTCAATTTCTCCATTACCACCCACCCTATTACCCTCCCCCCACCCCCCTCCCGCAAAA
>MU774599.1:39651-65753 GCA_026770625.1 Nicotiana glauca
TATGCCTTTTCTTTGTTCAAGTATTTCTAATTACATTTTTGTAAGCTCTTTTCCCACTATAATAACGTATACATGTCAATATGTACTCATCTGACGGTATTGAAAACTACGTACTGTGAGAAACTCTCACATCTCACTACACATAGAATGGAAAATATAACCAAACCACCTAACATACCCCTGGAATCACCGGACATTAATCCTATTGATTAAGATGATAACTCAATAAGAAAGACACAACCCAAACGGAATACTATGCAAATGAGCTTGGCACGACAGAAGGAGATGAAAAGGGCAAGGAAAACCTAGGCACAATCATCCTCTCCCAAGATGATAGAACCCGCCTGTATGAACCACGGTGTTTCTCTATTATTATCAAAATCTTTAGTAGAAGAATGCCACATCATCTCCTTCGATCCAAACTAATTGATCTATAGAATCCCTCCGAACAGTTAATCTTGAATGACTTAGGATGAAAATTCTTTATAGTCAAATTTGGGAAGGAGGAGAATCTGATAAAGGTATTATACCAAGTACCATGGTTCCTATTGAAAAACTTTCTTTCGGTTAGAAGGTGGGAACTAAAATTTATCCTACAACATGCAACATTGTTCTTTACCGCTATATGGGTATGATTGCCACAATCACCAACTGAATTTTATGATAAAGAGACACTTGAGAAGGTTGGAAGGAAGCCAAGGAAACTACTCAAAATTTATACATACACATCAGCTACATTAAAGAGCAGATACACATGAATTTATATACAAATACCACTGGAAACACTAGTAGAAACATACATCACTATTGGGAACCACAAATAAACGATGGTATACTAAGGGAAAGTATCCTATGCTTAGGTTGTGGAAGGATAGGACACACCCTAAAATCGTGTACTCAGAGACAAAAGTCCCCTCATCCAACCCAGGACCAACCTAAATGCCCCTCTTCAAAAGTTAACACTGATGAGGGAGAGGAATGGAAAACAGTTACTTTCCCCAGAAGAAGGAAACAGGGAAACCTCCTCCCCACCTCCACCACAAGTCCAAACTACAACGCCACAGGAAATAAACGTAAAAACTCCAGTCCAACTAGGGGTATTTAAGTCAGAATGTTCGATGCAAGCTCCAGTAAGTTTCTGTAACGAATCGGCCTATTGTTTTGATTATTTTATCCTCTATCCCCTAAATTATACTCCTCTATGCTATATTGTGATTATGTAACCTCCTGGTTGGTTGATTTTGGTTTCGGGTGAGTTTCAGAGTAAAATGGGACACATAATCCCTAAGTTGGAGGTTTAAGTCGTAGGAGTTGACCCTATTTTAACTTGTGTGAAGACGAATCTAGAATAGAGTTTTGATGATTTCGATAGCTCTCTATGGTAATTTTAGTCATAGAAAAATGTCTGGATGTTATTTTGGAGGTCCGTAGGTCATTTCGGCGTGATTTGGCGAAAGTTGGAAAGTTGGAAGATTTTGGAAAATTTTACCAGGAGTTGACTTATTGATATAGAGGTCGAATCCCGATTTTGGAAGTTGAAATTGGTATGTGATGTCATTTATGATTTGTGTGCAAAATTTGAGGTCAATCGGAGTTGTTTTGGTATAAATCGACATTGGTTTCGGAGTTCATATTTCTTAGGCTTGAATTTGGGTTGCGATTCGTAGAATTTATGTTGTTTGATATGATTTTTAGCCTCGAGTAGGTCAATTATATGTTTAGGAACTAGTTGGTATATCCAGATGAGGTCCCAGGGGCCCCGGATGTGATTCAGATCGAATCTGGAATAATTTGGACTGTTGAATTTGCTGAAGATTTAGAGCTTCTAGTGTCTTCGCACCTGCGGAGGGATTGGCCGCTGGTGTAGGATCGCAAAAGCAAGCTGAAGATCGCAGGCGAGAAGCAGGCCATGTCCAGCTAGGGTCGTAGAAGCGAGAAGTTATCCGTAGAACCGACTTCGCTTCTACGAAGGAGAGAAACGCAAGAGCGACAGTTGTCGCAGGTGCGACACATTTCGTCACAGGCGTGCATGTGCAAATGCAGCCCTTTTCTCGCAGAAGCGGAGAGTGAGGAGTAAGTCATGGCCTACCTGCAATGAAAATTCCACAGGTGCGGATCCACGTATGCGGCGGTCAGGTCGTGGGTGCGATTTAACTAGGCAGAAAATGGGCTTGGTTGAGGGTTAATTTTCATTATTCATTTTGGGACTTAGGGAGCTCGGTGGGAGGCGATTTCTCAAGGGTTTTTCAAAGAGAACTTTGGGGTAAGTAATTCTAACCCACTTTTTGATTAATTTATATGAATCTATTGATGATTTCATCATTAAATTAGTATTTTGGAGTTAAAAATTGGGGGGAAATGGTAAAAACTCCTTAGGCTAATTTTTTGAGTTTTGAAAGGCGAATTGAGGTCAGATTTGGGTAATTCCTTTATGGTTGGACTCGACATCAAATGGGTGTCCGAATTTTGTAATTTTGGTTGGGTTCCGAGATGCGGGCCTGGATTGACTTTTTGAGTAGATGTTTCAATTCTTCGCCAAGATCATAATTTTACTATTTGAATTAGTTTCCTATAATTATATTTGCAGTATGAAATTGTTTTGTCTAGATTCAAGCCGTTCGAAGTTGGAAAATCCAAGAAAGGACCTTCTAGTGGATTGATTTAGCGTGGTTTGAGGTAAGTGGCTTTTCCAACTTTGTGTGAGAAAAATTTCCCTTAGGATTGGTATTTTTGTGATAATTGTGATGTGTAAGAGTCATATACGCAAGGTGACGAGTGTGTACATAAGCTAAATATGAAAATTTATGGGTTTTAGCTATGTAGATTCATTTCATGCGATAGTTGAGTCTCTTTAACAAGTTATAATCTTCATTTTTAATCAAACTTCACATGTCTACTTGTCTTAATTCTTACTTGTTAATTTCTCTACATATTTAGTTGAAATTCTTGTTAATTTTATTCCATATTTATTATTTAACTGTTGATTTCTTTACTTGAAATTGCAATTTCTGGAATACCTTGTTATTAAAGTTGGTAATGAGTTGCAATGGTCGTAATTCCTATTGAGGCAAAGTATTAAGTTTTGAATTATCGTTCTATTGAGTTACTCTTTCAGTTGTTATTGTTGGGACTTTGTGTACATTGTATCACGACCATAAACCTATACCCGCTCATAATGGCACCTCTCGTGAAGACAAGGCCAACCGACACATCTCTAATTCGAAGTCAAATGGCTAAACAGCAATAAAACAGGCTAAAACATGATTTAATAATTTTAAACAGCAGATAATATCATAACAATGTAGAAGTACAACCCAAACACAGCCCAAACCGGAGTGTCACAAGTTATGAGCATCTACTACACCACAAGACCAAAATGGTCGGAAAAATCATAAGAATATATAAGGAAGAATGCAATGGAAAAAAGCAGAGCCGCGATCACCAGGCGACTACCTTGCTAACTCCAGTAAAACTGCCAACAAGCTCAAAAAATACTTGCATCAGCACACAAAGTGCAAGGAGTAAAGTGAGTACTCCAACTCAGTGAGTAACACAGGTAAATAACAACTGAGCACTAAGAAATCACGTAAAGCTTATCAACATGCTGTATAGCAGCAGTTCGAAAACCAGTAAGAAATCAGTAAAGCTGTAAAATCTCTTAAAAACATCTTAGTTCAGTTTAAACTTCTTTGAAAATGGCTTTTTCAACAGTTACGAAAATAAATGCAAAACAGTTAGTGCAAATAAGCACAGAAATCCGCCCCTCGGGCACAAATACCATAGTTTAACTGATGAATGACAGGTAAATATGAAAGATAAACACATAAAAGTTTACCCCTCGGGCTAAATGTCAACAACTCTGCCCCTCGGGCAATATCTCAGAATAATACCAGCACCTCGGGCAATTATATAGAACGGTACCAGCCCCTCGAGCAATCACATAGAACAACACCAACCCCTCGGGCTATCACATAGTATAATATCACCCCCTCAGGCTTATCTCGCATCACAATGGGTACTCGTGCTCACTGGGGGTGTACAGACTCTGGGAGGGCCCCTTACGGCCCAACCGCGATATCAAGCCATCTCGTGGCATCAAATCTAGGCCATCGACCTCATATAAGTCAAGCCACCTCGTGGCGTACATATCTCAGGCCCTCGGCCTTATAAACAATATCAACAAGCCATCTCGTGGTATACATATATCAAGCCCTCGGCCTCAAATCAGTATCAGTGTTTTCTCACAACTAGGCCCTCGGCCTCAAATCAGTATTAGTGTTTTCTCACAACTAGGCCCTCGGCCTTAATCAGTCAAAAATACTCACAAGCCCCTCGGGCATTAGTAAACCAGTATTTCTTAGCCCAAAACATCATTTAAGTCTCAAAACTGAGTAAAAATGGCTAAGTAGTAAAACAGTGGAAAATAACATGACCGAATTCAATTAATAAGTCAAAACAGTGAGGAAATAGTAATAAAAATCCCCGAAGGGTTCAAATAGTTGGCACGAAGCCCAAATATGGCAATAAGCCCAAATCATGATGATAACAAATAAGTTGCAGTCAAATACGCAGTAAAAATCATCAATCGGGATGGACCAAGTCACAATCCCCAATAGTACACGACCCCACGCTCGTCATCGAGCGTGTGCCTCACCTCAATATAGCATTACGATATGCAAATTCGGGGTTTCAGACCCTCAGAGCATCATTTACAATCATTACTCACCTCGAACCGGCTAAATCTCTAGCTCACGATGCCTTTTCCCCTCGAATCGGCCTCTACACGCGTCGAATCTATCCAAAACCAGAACGAATACGTCATAATATGCTAAGGGAACAAAGCCCAAGCGAAAATAATTGAAAAATACCAAAAATACCAAAAATTCCGAAATTAGCAAAACCCGAGCCCCGGGCCCACTTCTCGAAACTCAGAAATTTTCACATCATTCTCACCTCGAACCGGCTAAATCTCTAGCTCGCGATGCCTTTTCCCCTCGAATCGTAATTGAAAAATACCAAAAATTCCGAAATTAGCAAAACCCGAGCCCCGGGCCCACTTCTCGAAACTCAGAAATTTTCACATCATAAGATTCCTTATCTCCCCACGAGTTCATACATATCAAAAGTTCTCAATTCCGACTCCAAATGGTCCTTCAAATCCCAAATTAAATGTCCAATTTCTTAAGCCCTATTTCTTCAATTTTAGGCTTAGCTTTCATGATTTTCTAGGTAGATTTCACAATAGAAACGAGTTTTAAGTTCAAAAATCTTACCTCCAATCGATTCCCCTTGAATCCCTCTTTAATTTCCACCAAGAAGCTCTCAAAATGATCAACTATGGGTGAAAATAGACCCACATTCGCGAACAAGACGACTTTAAAACATTTCTGCCTAGGCACTTATTTCTTCATCGCGATCGCGAAGCACAAAAACTCAGCTCCCTCAATTTACCTTTATGCGAACGCAATAAATCTTACGCGAACGCGATGCCTGATGACTTAACTCTACGCGATCGCGGACACCCTTACGCATTCGCAATGCACAAATATCCAACCAAGACTCAGGTCCATTTAACCCTATGCGAACGCGACTCCCCTCCCGTGTTCGCAATGAATACCTTTCCCATACTACGCGATCGCGAGCCTCTCTTCGCGAACGCGAAGTACAAATTGACAGCCTCCTCCATTCTTTCTACGCGATCGTGATACAACCTACACGATCGCGAAGGGAAAATTCTCTGCAACCTGAACATGCAACTTTCTACTATCTTCTAAGGCACCAAATGGTCCGATTGACCATCCGAAACTCACCCGAGGACCCCGGGACCTCAGCCAAAGGCACCAACCTATCCTAAAACCTTATTCAAACTTATTCCAATCGTCAAAACACCTCAAAAAATATCAAATTATCCAAAACACATCGGATTCAAGACTAAGTTTCTAAAATCATCCGAAATACACTTTTGATCAAAAACCCAACCAAACCATGTCCGAGTGACCTAAAATTTTACACACACATCCCAAATGACACAATGAAGCTACTGAAACTCTCGGGATTTTATTCCGACCTCTACATCGAATTCTCACCTATCGACCGAAAAATGCCGAAATCTCAATTTTGCCAATTCAAGCCTAAACCAACTCCGAGCCTCCAAAACGTATTCCGATCACATCATAAGTCAAAAATCACCTCCTGAAGCTAACCGAACCATCGGAACTCACATCCGAACCCTCTAACACATAAGTCAACATCTGATTAACTTTTCCAACTCAAACCTTCTTAAAAGAGACTAAGTGTCTCAAACCTTATCAAAAATCATTCCGGACTCGATCCGACCATCCCGATACCATAAAATACGGATACCAAAGCATACAAAAGCAGAAATGGAGAAAACAAAGCGGTAACTCATGAAATGATTGGCCAGGTCGTCACATCCTCCCTAACATAAACAAACGTTCGTCCTCGAACGTGCCCAGAGTTTTTCCAAAAGCCAACCAATTGTTGTATAACCTTACAATGCATATACCTGGGGGTGATCCCATGTCACCCTATCTAATATAGGTCCGATAGCACATTATAACTAAAACTACACAATCCATTCTAGCCCATAAACCATAGAACCACATTTCCACCCCTGAAACCATCAATACAACCAAAACCTCTCTTCTATACTCTGGATAGGCCCGAACCAACTATAATAACCCATGACTGCAACCTCAGGTGCGATTATATGATATACCACATAACTCAAACACATGTAGCAATAATTTCCATTCACAGCAGCTGTACACAACACCCAAATATCGGTAGAAAACCCCTTATCAATTGAAGTTTTATTCTAACAATTTTATATATATACTCAGTAAGGCATAACCATTTCTCAGATCACTCATTTATGAAGCCACTTCTCCTTGGCAATTACCATAGCAATTTTTCAAGCTGAACCTTGATATTATCCTTCAAACATGCTGAAATCGAATGCGTTCGTATTCATTAATGATCCCAACGATCACCTCTAATCCAACACACCACTCTGGTGACATGACATATCAATATAGGTCTAAGCCACAACTTGCATAATACGCGCACCAATAAGCAACGGTCCGAACATACTCAAATTATTAAAATGACTCAAATGAAACCTCAAGCTCACCGTACCATCACAACACAAGGCTGAGAACCCATCGCACATCATAGAAATAGAACACATGAATCTAACCCGAAAGGTCATATCTCCATGTAGCTTCGCTACAATGCACGATCCTATCCAAACACTGGTCCACATTAAACACCTCAAGTCACTATGCTTGAAATCGACAGCCACGCACAATCTGATGTCTGAAACCAAAGCAAATCATTATATCCATGGTGAAACAAATAACATATACCATGCAAACCCGATAGGACATAACCGATACATCATTCATTGAGCAACACCTAATTACTTTTCCCGCTCGACTTCCACTATGAAACCCCAATAGAACTACACCATAAGTGCCTATAATCAATGAATCACAACACTCGCAACATAGAAAGGTAACTCATTGATCTCACCAGATTACTAATAAGCTCAATAACAATCGAATCAACACATCTCTTAATAATACAATTTGGAGCCAACCAAGCTGACTCAAGTTAGAACACGCATCCATATTGTCTTGCCAACGAACTCCTTATCAAGGAAACCTGAAGTTGCTCCTTCCACTCCTATAACTCTACCGGTGCCATATGATACAATGGCCGGTATCAAATCGATATCGAAATCAACAACCTTGCCCGGCGACATGCCCCACCACAAGAAGTATATCCGAAAAGTCCCTTACCATCGGAACTGAATCAATGGTAGAAGCCTCTATAATGACATCTATCACGAAAATCTAAATAAAAGAGACAATCCTTCCCAGCCATCTGCTAGGTCTTGGAAATATAAAACCACTCGACTAGGACATAATCTGTCGCACCTCGCCACTCAATCCGTGGCATTCCCGGCATAGCCAACAACGCCGCCTTGGCGCAATAGTCCAGAATGACACAACACGAAGACAAGCAGTCTGAACCCAATATCACTTCCAAATCGAACATACCAAACACAAAAGATCTGCTCGGGTCTCCAGACCCCAATAGTCACTAGACAGTGCCGATACACGTAACCCACAACCACAATATAGCCTGAACATGAGAACTCCCAGTCTTTAACTCCATATAGCACACAAATCACCATACCTGATCCCCAAATTCCGCCATCCGAATATATGTCACACCTAAAGTACCCAAACATTCCATCAGAGATATTCTAAAATTCCTTTGCTCCACCAAGAAAACTCGAATATCAACAGTCGATCTAACAATAAAGTGCCGCAATGCTACAAAAAAACCATCAACTTAGTCACATTGCCTTTTTCTGAAATGTAAACCTTCACCAAATCACTCCCATTAGCAATACCATTTCCTTAACCATCTGAAGACCATTCCCTTAACCATCTAAAGACCATTCCCTTAATCATCTGAAACTGCCTGCACTGCTTGAGAATTTTATGACCTTCCGCTCAGAACTGAATCGCAACTTTAAACACGCAATTATCAATCATTTACAATATACCACGTAACCCATGCCATCCTAGGATGACCATGAGAACTTCATATCCCTTCCGAACCGCAAGCAACTATGCATTCCACTAGCCAAGAATTTCCCTTTGATCCCATCTAGAAAAGAATCACTATAAACCCCTATTTGACTCAAAAGTTATTAAACACTTTTTAAGCAAATAAATCAAAAGAGATAAAGGGGTAAATCCTAGTTAAAGATAATTAACTCTAGATCCGAGGTGAGTAAGATGAATGGAAAAACATAGTCGAGTATCAATGTTGACGGCAATTATGACCAGATTTAATAGCATAAAGTAAGATGTATTAAGTAACAAAAATATGAATAAAGGAAAAGATTCACCCAATCTTCAGTGAGACGGATCTTCTTTCATTTAATCAAGAAGAATGATAATCAAATACAAGAACCTTATGACCATTTTTTGGGCCTGATGAAGATATAGGATCACAGATCTTCTCATTTATTTGGATAGGTGTGTTTACATATTTTCTAGAAAGAGGGAGAGGGTGACAGAGAGAGAGATCCCCCCCAAAATGCGAAGCCCTCCTCTCCTATTTATAAGAGGGGTATCCATAGAAAATCCTAGCTAAAGGTACAATTTAGATAGAATATTCGGTAGAATATTCCTTTCGAGTATTCCAAAGCAAACTAGCAGTTTCATGACTGTCCGTCCTCGGCCTATCCGACCTTGGCTTTATTGATGACGGTCCGACCTTGGCTTTATATCTTCGCGTGCCGAATTTCTATGGTCTAATTTTGACCCATACAATCCCGTGCTCCTCATGCCAATAGAAAGAAATACTTCTCTCTAAATGTGGTGGAAACCATCTAGAACATCCCGAATTCCATTTGTACAACACTAACTCATCAGGACTGAACCCTTCTAACTCAACCGAGCTACGCATGTCACTAAAACCCAAAAGAATTTTCGCGAAAACAACTGCAGAGACTCATTACCCCGTAAGCATCCAAAGAGCTAATCACATCCTTACCATACCGATCCAATCCACTACCGAGATATACCATCTATCCGAGTTTCCTTCTGATTTACCTTCCACTTGATACTCCTTCTTGCTATAACATCACAATTCATCAACCCAGACTTACCACACGAGACCCAAGCATAAAGCCACACTGTCTAAGGCTCATAAGCCACTGAATACTTTCTTAGACATCCCCATAAAAATCACGTTTAAAATGCTTTACCCTGAAGAGGTCTCCTGCGAATTCTAAATCTGTTACCTTTACCTTCCTGGTACTGATATATAGAATCCCATAATTAACATAGAAATACCACAAGTCTTGACCTCTTCCAATGAAAACTCAGTTTCTAATCACATATATGACTTTAAGATACCCGATTGTTACATGTAGAATCTTGAACACATTAGAACCATTCCCGAGAGTCAGTCACTCTATTCAAACTGCAATTAGCCTAATCAAACGAACAGAACCACCCATGCCTCATTAGCACTCTGACACCACAGAAGGTGACATCATTCTATTACAACCAAGCAATTTCCTGCTCTACGTATTGAGCATCTTTTACCAACAACGACTCAAGACATCCCGTGATTCTCATATACCCGTGGAGCATCTCATAACCTTTGTTAAAATTTTCCTTCACTCAAGCAATTATTGACCTCAATCTCCGTAAGCCATAATTGACTCACCAACACGCCTCAAACTGGAACCAACATAGCACATAACCGCGTAATTGGCTAATCAATAGCAGAATCCCCCACTTGGCCCGAAGCCATAAATCAAAACACTCACAGTAACTCATAACGCGCATGCCTTATTACTTCCATAATACCATAGTGAGATTAACTCAATCATTCATAAGCTCGTGGAACACAGACCATCTGGTCGTAAGGGTCGACCCCCTCTTTTTTAGCGACGGCCCTTGGCCGCAAGGTCGATTTGGACAAGGTTGAATGTTGATTCACACAAGGCCGAAGGTTGATTCGGTCGAGGATGAATTCTTCTTTTTGGTGAAGGTCATCGGCCTTCGGGGTCGACCTCCTCTCTTTGGTGATGGCCTTTGGCCATAAGGGTCGACCCCATCATTTTAGCGACGGCCCTTGGCCGCAAGGTGGATTCGAACGAGGCCGAATGTTGATTCAGATGAGGACGAAGGTTGATTCAGTTGAGGTCAAATGTTATTTCGGTCGAGGCTAAATTCTTCTATTTGGCGAAGGCCCTTGGCCTTTGGGGTCGACCTCCTCTCTTTGGCGATGGCCCTCGGCCATAAGGATCGACCCCCTCTTTTTTAGCGATGGCCATTGGCCACAAGGTCGATTTGAATGACGCCGAAGGTTGATTCGGTTGAGGCTGAATGTTATTTCGGTCGAGGTCGAATTCTATTCTTTGTCGAAGGCCCTTGGCCTTTGGGGCCGACCTCCTCTCTTGGCAATGGCCCTTGGACTTAAAAGGTGTTATTTTGAATTATCGAAATGTTAACCAGTCGTCGTTCGATCAAGGTCGAACTCTTCTTCTTAGGCGAATACACTTAGCCTGAGTCCCAGTTCGAGCGAGGTCGAACTGTTAATCTTTGATGGCGAAGGCACATAGCCTTAATCCCAGTTCGAGTGAGGTCAAACTTTCAAACTTTGATGGAGAAGTCACATAGCCTTAATCCCAGTTCGAGCGAGGTCAAAATGTCAAACTTTAATGGCGAAGGCACTTAGCCTTAATCCCAGTTCGAACGAGGTCGAACTGTCAAACTTTCATGGCTAAGGCTCTTAGCCTGAGTCCCAGTTCTAACGAGGTCGAACTGTCAAACTTTGATGGCGAAGGCACTTAGCCTGAGTCCCAGTTCAAACGAGGTCGAACTGTCAAACTTTGATGGCGAAGGCACTTAGCCTGAGTCCCAGTTCGAACGAGGTCGAACTGTCAAATTTTGATAGCGAAGGCACTTAGCCTTAATCTAGTTCGAGCGAGGTCGAACTGTTAAACTTTGATGGCAAAGGCACTTAGCTTTAATCCTAGTTCGAACGAGGTCGAACTGTCAAACTTTGATGGCGAAGGAACTTTGCCTTAATCTCAGTTCGAGCGAGGTCGAACTGTTAAACTTTGATGGCGAAGGCACTTAGCCTTAATCCCAGTTCGAGCGAGGTCGAACTGTTAAACTTTGATGGCGAAGGCAAACTTAGCCTTAATCCCAATACGAACGAGATCGATCTGTCAAACTTTGATGGCGAAGGCGCTTAGCCTGATCCCAGTTCGAACGAGGTCGAACTGCTAAACTTTGATGGCGAAAGCACTTAGCCTGAGTCCCAGTTCGACCGAGGTCAAACTGTCAAACTTTGATGGCGAAGGTACTTTGTTCGAACTGTCAAACTTCGATGGCGAAGGCACTTAGCCTTAATCCCAGTTCAAGCGAGGTCGAACTGTTAAACTTTGATGGCGAAGGCACTTAGCCTTAATTCCAGTTCGAACGAGGTCGAACTGTCAAACTTTGATGGTGAAGGCGCTTAGCCTGAGTCCCAGTTCAAACGAGGTCGAACTGTCAAACTTTGATGGCGAAGGCACTTAGCCTGAGTCCTAGTTCGAACGAGGTCGAACTGTCAAACTTTGATGGCGAAGGCACTTAGCCTTAATCCCAATTCAAACGAAGTCGAACTGTCAAATTTTGATGGCGAAGGCGCTTAGCCTGAGTCCTAGTTTGAATGAGGTCGAACTGTCAAACTTTGATGGCGAAGCCACTTAGCTTGAGTCCTAGTTCGAACGAGGTCAAATTGTCAAACTTTGATGGCGAAGGCACTTAGCCTTAAAGGGTTCCCTTAGGGAGTCCCAGTTTGCTTAATTTTGCATGCATTTGAGAATATGATATATTTCATGGGGAAGTACCAGTTTGTTTAATTTTGCTTGTATTTGGAGAATATGATGCATTTCCTATTCGTGTATCTGGGAGAATGCTCCTGCTTCTATTCCATTAAGAAAAATAGTTAGTTAAACCAAATTAAATCGTTTGTTACCTCGATTTGATCGGTCGGCGAGTGGAGAGGAGCGGCCACGTTCACTCCTCTGGTTATGCTTTTAGTGGCCGCTACCAGTTTTCCAAGGCCATCTATTTTGATGTTTTGTGTTCGGGGCATCTGGTCGAGTTGACACTCGTCAAACTCGGGCAGTAGCTTATGGATTCCCGCCTGATATTTTCGTAGCCTTTGTTCTTTTATTTGGAAATTCCCTATGACTTGGTTGATGATGGGTTGTGAGCCATATCGGAGGATGATTCGCCATGCTCCATACTTGAGAGCTCGTTTCTGTCCTTGTAAATGTCAAAGCAAAAAGTGAAGTTGGCATGACAAAGCACACGAAGGCCTGAAAGGACGCCACTGTGCAAAACCACACCTCTCAACCGTGGTATTTTAGCAGCAGCCAAGTATAATGTTAGGCCACTTCTTAAATCTAGATTAGATGTCAATGCATACGATAGGGTAGTTCCCAAATATTCTACATCTTTTATTCAATAAAACTCCAATAGGTTTGGATTTGGAAATTGTTTAAAGATTTGTCAGTAATAGTCTTTGTTGCATGATAATGCGGACGAGACGAGTGATAAAATGGAAAGTTCTAATGATTTTATTTTAATGCAACAAAATGAAGGCATTCTAGTTTAGCTAAATATCTTGAGATGTTTATGATTTCTTGGAGCAATATTTAGACCATATCTTTACTCACCATGAAAGCATGATTCAACAGAGGTACTTCAATCATTATTTTATTAAGTGTATCAAATTCGTTTGGCTTCCCTAAAGACGCTCCATAGTCAGAATTGAATCTTAAATCTAAAGGAAACTAAAATTTTAACTAGAAAATCTCCATAAACGGTGCCAAATTGTTTCACTCAAAAGTTATTAAACACTTTTTAAGCAAATCAATCAAAAGAGATGAAGGGGTAAATCCTAGTTAAAGATCATTAACTCTAGATCCGAGGTGAGTAAGATGAATGGAAAAATATAGTCGAGTATCAATGTTGACAGCGATTATGACCAGATTTAATAGCATAAAGTAAGATGTATTAAGTAACAAAAATATGAATAAAGGAAAAGATTCATCCGATCTTCAATGAGACGGATCTTCTTTCATTTAATCAAGAAGAATGATAATCAAATACAAGAACCTTATGACCATTTTTTGGGCCTGATGAACATATGGGATCACCGATCCTCTCATTTCTTTGGAGCGTTGTGTTTATATATTTTCTAGAAAGAGGGAGAGGGTGACAGAGAGAGAGACCCCCCCCAAAATGCGAAGCCCTCCTCTCCTATTTATAAGAGGGGTATCCATAGAAAATCCTAGCTAAAGGTACAATTTAGATAGAATATTCGGTAGAATATTCCTTTCGAGTATTCCAAAGCAAACTAGCAGTTTCATGACTGTCCGTCCTCGGCCTATCCGACCTTGGCTTTATTGATGACGGTCTGACCTTGGCTTTATGTCTTCGCGTGCCGAATTTCTATGGTCTAATTTTGACCCATACAATCCCATGCTCCTCATGCCAATAGAAAAAAAAACATCTCTCTAAATATGGTGGAAACTATTTAGAACATCCCGAATTCCTTCTAACTCAACCGAGCTACGCATGTCACTAAAACCCAAAAGAATTTCCGTGAAAACAACTGCAGAGACTCATTACCTCGTAAGCATCCAAAGAGCTAATCACATCCTTACCATACCGATCCAACCAACTACCAAGCTATACCATCTATCCGAGTTTCCTTTTGATTTACCTTCCACTTGATACTCCTTTTTGCTATAACATCATAATTCATCAACCCAGACTTACCACACGGGACCCAAGCATAAAGCCACACCGTCTAAGGCTCATAAGCCACTGAATACTTTCTTAGACATCCCCATAAAAATCACGTTTAAAATGCTTTACCCTGAAGAGGTCTCCTGCGAATTCTAAATCTGTTACCTTTACCTTCCTGGTACTGATACATAGAATCTCATAATTAACATAGAAATACCACAAGTCTTGACCTCTTCCAATGAAAACTCAGTTTTTAATCACATATATGACTTTAAGATACCCGATTGTTACATGTAGAATCCTGAACACATTAGAATCATTCCCGAGAGTCAGTCACTCTATTCAAATTGCAATTAGCCTAATCAAACGAACAGAACCACCCATGCCTCATTAGCACTCTGACACCATGGAAGGTGACATCATTCCATTACAACCAAGCAATTTCCTTCTCTGCGCACTGAGCATCTTTTACCAACAACGACTCAAGACATCCCGTGATTCTCATATACCAGTGGAGCATCTCATAACCTTTGTTAAAATTTTCCTTCACTCGAGCAATTATAGACCTCAATCTCCATAAGCCATAACTGATTCACAAACGCACCTCAAACTGGAACCAATATAGCACATAACCGCGCAATCGGCTAATCAATAACAGACTTCCCCAGGTAACTCATGAGATGACTGGCCGGGTCGTCACACATTGTGGTTGAGTTGTGGGTTTCTTACTGTGAAATTTTGTTATTGTTTAGTAACTACTGGCAAGTTGTGATATTGAGCACTTGAGGTGTGATTTGTGATATGTTGTGTTTGATACGCATGCGATGGTATAAGGTCTGGGTGTTGAAACACATGCGGTGAGATAAGGTGTGCTTGATACGCGTGGTTAGTAGGGTAACTACTAGAAGCCATGCGGTGTGATAAGGTAGGCTAAAATGCGGGATGCTAATTTGGGAAAATTAATTTTTAAATTAAATGTAAAGGTTCCCGTGGTGATATAAGAAAAGATTGTGATTTATTTTGTGATTTGAGACTACGAGGCGGTACCTCGGTAGTGACTCTTATTGACATTTCCCTATTCTTTTGTACTTGTCTTTGATCGTTGTTTTTCTTAACATATTATTAATTGTCTTTCTTCGTGTGGTACTATTATCTTAATTCTGTGTAGCTAATCTTGTTATGCTATCCATTTTTCAATTTCGTTACTGTAGTTATTACATTGCCTACATTTGTTTAGTCTTTTATTTATTTCTAGTAGGGCTCTGACCTGACCTCTTCACTACTCTACCGAGGTTAGTCTTGGAACTTATTGGGTATAGTTGATGCTACTCTTCTGCACATATTTTGTGCAGATCCAGATACTTCATACCAGTCCGGGCGTCAGTGAGTAAAGCCGTGCGTGGAGACTTCAAGGTATACTTGCCAGCGTCCGCAGGCCTCGTAGTCCCCCTCCACCTGAATTATTTTACTTCCTTGTCCTTATTTAGACACTATTGTATAGAGTTTTTTTGTATTACTTCATAGAGCTTGTGGCTTATATTTCGCCAGGTTTTGGGAATTGTACATCTGTTGAGTGACAGACTTTATTTAATATAATTGTTGCGGTTTTAAGACTGTTAATCTTTATTTCAGTCATTTCGCATGTTTGTTAGGCTTACCTAGTCGCTGTCATGACATCGTGCGGAGGAAAGCTGAGGTCGTGACAGTTTCTTAAAACTAAGACATTCCGATACAACTCTAAGACTAACCCCATACAGGCCAATTCTGAATGCCCTACCAACACAAATCACGGCCCAAGGAAGAATAGTCCCCTCTCAAAGAGCTAGCCCACCCGAGAACAGCCCATGCGGGAACAACCCAACACAAGCACAAAGAGAAAAGCGGGCCCAACAGGTGAAGACCCAACTCCAAACAAAGAAAAGGGACCTACAAACTCAAAAGGTCTAGTCCAAACGACCACTAGAGAAAACAGAACAACATGCAACAAGTGGGGCCTGTCAAGTTAACAAAACACGACCCACTAAGACCAATTACCCTTCCATCACAGGGGCCCATACCTGCTTGTGGAACCCTATTACCAATGATGCCCCCTTACAGAGCTAAATCACTCCCACCAAAGAACTCTGCAAAAATCCCCTTCATAGATACTCAAGTTCCATACTTGATAAATCACCAAAGCTTAGGTGATTTGACATTTTTCGTCAACTCAATCGGATACATATTTAATTCAAAATCACAGGTATTAGATACAGTTTGCGAAACCCAAATCATGGGTGATGACTTAACTCTGATACCAGTGATGACTCTTTATTACCCCCAAAACTCCTTATTTAATACCAGCCAAAAAAAGAAAAACCAAAGAAACCCAAAAATGGACCAACATATCAAACCCCGACCGTTTTGACTTCTACCCCGCCACCGCCAGACCACACTCCAGCATCTTGG
Organism: Nicotiana glauca; assembly: GCA_026770625.1. NCBI lineage: Eukaryota > Viridiplantae > Streptophyta > Magnoliopsida > Solanales > Solanaceae > Nicotiana > Nicotiana glauca. Next base: position 56,466 of record MU774599.1, read on the forward strand.
CTGGAAGTGGCACTCCAAGGTCAGTGTATGTGCTACAATTTTTAGTTGGGAAATCAGTCAATCACCCTCATCATCCAAAACCCAGCTCATCTAGCAAGGGTTACAACGGAGGCCCTAAATAGGGGTTTGGCAACATTTGGAACCCAATTCTGGCATTCAACGATTCTATAAAGCAGTTTCCACCCACTGTAGCCAACCAACAATGCTCAATCAGTGCAAAACCTCATGTAGCAAATTTTCAACTTGATCCCATTCTTTTCAGACCCAACAACGACATCAGAGTTCTCAGTGATAGAACAATAGCCTTATTAGGACCCTTTGTCTTCAACATCGAAGAAACAACAATCGCCACCACTAGGAAATATCTCGAGGGAGATAACAAAAGTACTAGAGATATTCAAGGGACAAGAAGCCAACAAGGAGGTGGAAAACTAGAGCTCCTACTATCCACTAAGGACGGACTCCCTATGGCTAGCAGCAGTAAGGGCAGTGAAATTTAGTATGGATTACAACAAGACCCTAACACTACTCTGCCCCAAAACACTTTTGAGATCACAGATACCAACAACACGGAGGAAGGAAGTGATGCCTACCTAGGGGAAGAAAAAGGCACTGACAGTGGATCCCCAAACAAACCACAACCCTCTAATTAACTTTATCATATGGAATGTTAGAGGGGTAAACAATGTGGAGTTCAGAAGACACTGCTCAGGGATGATCAAAATCCACAAGTCGGCCATGTTGGTGCTGCTCGATACAAAGATGATAGACCACAAGAAGCTTACAGATGAACTGCAATATGACTTGCATATCCAGTTCCCAGCAATGGGCCACTCTGGAGGCATCACCATCATGTGAAAAGAAAATGTCCTCCAGGTGGATGAAGTATCAGTCACACCCTAAAGTATCCATGCAATGGTCAAGGTACTACCCTCTAACCCCCCTTGGTTATTCTCTGCTAATGCAAGTAACTATCTAGAGGATAGGAAAACTCTTTTGTGGAAATTTGATATATATTTCAAATAACATAAATGGTGGTTGGTTTGTGGGTGGGGATTTTAATGAAGTTTTACAGGGAAGAGATAAGTTTTGTGGAATTACACTAACACAAGCAGAAGCAACTTATTCTAGAATTGCATTAACCAGTATAGATTAGTTGACCTAGGCTACAAAGGTAGTAAATACACCTGGATAAATAAGAGATATATGAATAGGACAAACCTAATACTGGAAAGAATTGATAGGTATTTTGCTAATAACTGCTAGATCAATGAATTTCCTGAAGCCTCTATACCCACTTACCTAGGACCCACTCTGATCACTGCTCCCTTCTTGTTAAGTTAAGAAATGGCCCCCAAAATGTTAATGCATGGCCTTTTAAATTTAAGTCCATGTGGTGCAGTCGCCTTGATTTCTGTAGCCTCATTCAAGACTCCTTCCCACTACGCTACACCTTACTTCCCTCATCTCAAAGGTTTAGAGCTAATGTCACTAATTAGAACATACACACCTTTGGCAACATATTCAACAAAAAGAAGAGACTGTTGGCCATGATTGCTGGTATCCAAAAATTTTCAAACTACCAGTTTAATCAATTCCTACTGAATTCAGAAAACACCTTAATCGAGGAACTAGACTCAATCCCCAAAATTGAAGAGGATTTTTGGAAGTTGAAATCTAGAATTAATTGGCTCTCTGATGGTGATGTCAATACCTGATTTTTCACACTTCTACTCTAAATAGAAGGAGGAAAAATAGGATCCTCTCACTCAAAGATGAGGTTGGTAACTGGGAACATGAGCCCCATGACAAAGAATCTATCACCAGGTTCTTCATTGCTCTCTACACCTCTTCACACACCCAGTGATCCATCTCTACTAGTCCAATCTTACAGAGCCATACACTGTCCATAATTCAAAAGGCCAATCTAGCCCTACCTCTCAGAGACAGTGAGATCAAAACAACAATATTTTCGTTCAAGCCTTTTAATGCTCCAGGACCTGATGGATTGCATCCCTTCTTTTACCAAAAATATTGGGACATTATGGGAAAAAATGTTATCCAGTTTTACAAAGATTGTTTCTCATAAAAAATAATGCACCCCAAAATGAATGAGACCCACTTATGCATCATACCTAAATTCTCCCAAGCCTCCATGCTATAAAATTTCTGGCCCATAGATCTCTGCAACACTGTCTACAAAAGTGTGATAAAAATCTTAGTGAATAGAATCAAGCCCCACCTGCCCTTTATAATTAGTCCTGGTCAGGCCAGTTTCCAGCCCAATAGGAGTGCTTCTGACAATGCTATTATTGTCCAGAAATACATCACTCATTTTGGGAAAATGAGAGGCAAGAAACCTCACATAATCCTAAAGATTGACCTGGAAAAGGCTTTTGATAGCATTGAGTGGTCCTTTATCATGGGCATCCTCCATGCTTTCAACTTCCCCACTGACATTATCAATCTCATCTTTTCCTGTATAAGCTCATCCTCCATCTCAATCTGATTAATTTGGACCAAACCCCTCCTTTCAAATCATCAAGAGGCATAAGACAAGGTGACCTTCTATCCCCTTATCTATTCATCATGTGTATGGAAAGACTCTTTAAGATAATTGATGAAGCTATTCATACTAAGGAGTGGTGCCCAATTAGCATCAGCTGGTTTGGAACAAAGATTTCTCATCTGTTCTTTGCTGATGACCTAACTTTATTTGCTAGAGCTGACCAAAAAAATTGCACCACAATCATCAATACTTTAAACTCTTTTAATCAGGCTCCAGGCCAAAAAATTAACCACACAAAGTCAAGATTTTTCTTCTCTGCCAACTGCCAATCCCACCTGATGGAGGCTAACTCTGCCAGCTTATCCATCCAAGCCTCGTCTACTTTTGGCAAATATCTGGGTTTCTCCATCTTCCATAAAAGGCCAGTTAATAGTGACTTTCAATTAATCATTGACAACATGCACTCCAAACTGGTTGGATGAAAAACAAGCTTCCTAAGTATGACTGGGAGAACTACCCTAGCAAAATCCTCACTAAATAACATATCAAGCCATGTCATGCAATTTATCAAGCTCCCCTTAAAGCGACAAAAAAAATTATTAAGATTCAAAGGAACTTTATCTAGGGTATTACACCCAACAAGAAGAGAATGCACCTAGTAGGTTGGGACACTGTTACCACACCTAAAAACCAAGGAGGGTTGGGAATACAAAAATTTGATTTTAAAAACAAAGCTATTCATCAGCAAAGAACATATGAGAAATATTTGGTCCAAATCATCCACCATAAAGGTGATAGAGTCAGCTTCATAAATCACTCTTAGATCCCCAACCATCCATCAACCAGGAATATAATTGAGGGTCCTCTCACTCAAACTGACATTTCAGCCAAAATAGCTACCATTTATAATAATGGGGCTTGGGAAACCTCTCACATATCCCCGAGCATCTCTCCTAACATCATATACCTTCTCTCAGCTACCTTTATTCCATCAAATTCCATAAAGGAGGACAAAATAATCTGGGGAAAAACTAGTAGTGGCCTCTTCAACACTAAATCAGCCTATCATCTCCTTGCTAACAAAACTCACGACAAAATGGAAGAGGATAACAATAGCTACATGTGGATTTGAAAATTCAAGGTCCCTAACAAGATCAAAACTTTTATATAGTTCTTATACCATGGAAGGATTCCCATAGGGGCCTATCTTCATAAATTTGGGGTTCATTGCAACCCAATGTGTTGCTTCTGCGCTACTGCTATTGAGACCACTGCCCACGTCTTCTTTGACTGCCCTAATGTAAAATAATTGCGGTAGCAACTGACCTCACAAAACACCCAGACAACCCAAAGTCAACGCCCTACATTCACTAGTAGATCCTGGTCTAACACTTGGTCAACCCTTAGAAGAAAACCATTCAACAACATTTTTAGTTAGGAAGACCTCTTTCACTTTAGCTTTTGCTAGCTCTAGATTACTAGGAATAACAACCTCTTCAACAACGAAAAGGATAGTATCCATACTTCTGTTGTATTGGCTAAGGCAACTGAGTATATCACTATCTCAGTTACCTAAACACTCACAAAATAGAAAACCATCTGGGTCAAATAGGTTCCCCGTTAATAAGTCATTATAAGCTCAATATCGACGGGGCTACTTTAGGAAATCCTGGGAAGGGTGGTGTGGGAGGACTTTTCAGAAACTATAGCGGCAACTGAGTGCTGGGATTTATGGGAAGTCACACCACAAACACCCAAGCTAAACTACTTGCAGTGCTGCTGGAATTACAAATTCTAGAGCAAAGAGGACTCATCCTCCTTGAAATCAGCACAAATTTAACAAATGTGATAAGAATGCTTAATTTTTCGATAACCATGTCTTTGACTCAATTATTTTTTAATGCATGTCAATCGTCCTAAAATTAAGAGACATGGTGGTGAAGCACAACTACAAGGAGACGAAAAAGTAGCTGATTTGATGGCAAATGAGGGTGCAAACAAAAACCTTTTTGGTAGAACAACTATGACAGTTCCTCCGGAGTTTGCAAATAAAGCTTTTTGGGCAGACATCTTAGGAACTATTTTTTCTAGGAAAATTTTGGAATGTAATATTAATACTTTTGATCACAGCTCAGTGATTAATTCAAATAATGCATTTGTTTAGCTACAATATTTATAAAAAAAAAAAATAAATAAATAAAAAAACAAACATGTCTTAAAACGACCGTACATTTATCAGGTTAGAAACAAATTTCGTCTAATAAAGATCTTAATCAAATTAAACCCATGTGTTCCTCCAACAAGTATATTTCTTTGGGAGTGAAAATGGTTTGTTATAGTCTTAAAATGCATATGTAAAGGTTAAAATGTATTTTTGACACTAATAGCCATATATATGTACACAATGTAGTGCACTAATTAAATTTGTTCCGATTCTACCACTTGAGCTGTTACATTGAAATACAATACAACCTGTAAAAGGGTCTACAGGAATATGACACTTGTAGACTGAAACGCATAATTATATATAGATAGTTGAAGTGAAGCTGAAGCTCCATTTTATCACCAGAAAGATGATATATACTGTTACTTAGGACATACTCAATCTACGTTCACTGCTACGCTTTACTTCTATTTTCTTTTCCATAAAATGCTCTGCATCACTGACACAGTCACACCAGATCAATTTGATAAACATCTGTATGCCAATCCTATACTTCGGCAGACCTCAGCCTTCTTTTTCTTTAGTTCCTTTATTAGTCAAGAAAGATTTTGAATACGTCTGTTCGAAGAGGGTATAGATTATTTCAAAGTTTAAGTTGTATGTTCTAGCAATATATAGATTTTTTATATCATCTGGCTAAGTTGATTATTTATAATAACACACAAGTTTACGTCAAAAAATGTAATGCATTACATGACTTGACAATAGAGCAGCTACTTACACCGCTAGAAAACTGTCTAAAATTGTCCAGAAATACCGACCGAAATCGATCGGAACACTGGAAATAGCGACAGATTTTTGACCGACATTAATCCGTCAAAATTAGGTTGGTTCAGTCGCAATTTCCAACCAATTTCGGCAGGTAAATTAATTTTCACAAACGAGCCAAAAAGAAAAAAATCTGTCGAAAAAACTGACTGAAGTCGGTCGGTACTTTTAAGTATACAATTAAAAAATACACTGTCTGGGACTCAAACCAGGGTCTGTACTGTGGCAGAATACTATTCTACCAGTAGATTATTGGTACGTTTTGGTTTAAGACTTTCTTTTAATTATTTGTATTCTTTAAATGCATTTTCGCGCGATCGATCGATTTTATGAATATTAATTTTAATTTATTTTATATGAAAAACTGAACGATTTTGGTCGATTTCTTAAAAAATAAATTTCGCGGAATGGTAAAATAGTTTCCCGCAATTTTGTACCAAAATAAATTTATATTGCCGGTGTATGTGTAATAAAAATTAATTATATAGTTACGCTTTTTTTATTAAAAAAAATAGTACACGTATATATCCTTTAAGTTGAAGTCCTCACCCATTGATGTAATACTATATCTACCAAAGCCTTTATATTTGAGCTCCAGCTAACTTTATATACTTTTGCTCTTTGTACCACCAGAAACCACATGCTGGTTTGTTATCAAGTCACAGCCATATCCAAACACCAAATCCACAATTTTTGGAATTCTACCTTAAATCCTTGCATGTGGAATTACTGGTGAAGGAATCATGTATGGGTATGCCACTTTACTACTCTCTCACCCAAGCATGTGTTCATGTTTAGGATTTTCATAATTTTGCTTTAGAAGCTGATCACAATGAATACATTATATTCCTATTAGGCATCTTAACTTTGAAAAGAAGCTCCGTAAACGGAAAAGGCCCAATTACCCCCCCTAGACTTTACGATAAGGTTTATATATAACCCTTATTAAAAGTTTGGCTCATATCCAACCTTGTCGTTACACTATTGGCCCGGATACCCCCTTTGTTTTAAACGGAGCCAAATACCCCTAGACTTTACGATAAGTCTATATATAACCCTCATTTTTTTAACAAAATAAATTTTTTTGTAAAAACATATTTGTAAAAACTGGAAATATTTTGTTGAAAATAATTTCTTCAGTTGTTAAAAAACGAATTTTTTTTTTCTGTTTTTACAACAAAAAAAAATAATTTTTACAAATTTGTTTTTCCAGTTTTTACAAAAAAAAAAATCTTTAAAAAACTGAAAAATGAAGAAAAAAAATATTTTTCAAAAGCAAAAATAATTTGTTGAAAATATTTTATTCAGTTTTTAAAAAACGAAAATATTTTGTTAAAAACTGAAAATGCTCTAATTCCTCTATTTTTACATTTTTTCAGTATTTACAAATATGTTTTTACAAAAAAAAAATATTTTGCTAAAAAAACAATTTTTGCAATATTTTGCGATTTTTTTTTCTGTTTTTAAAAAAATTGTTTTTCCAATTTTTACAAAAAAATCTTTAAAAAAAATATTTTTCAAAAGCAAAAATAATTTGTTGAAAATATTTTATTCAGTTTTTAAAAAATAAAAATATTTTGTTAAAAACTGAAAATGTTCTAATTCCTCTGTTTTTACATTTTTTTTTTCAATTTTTACAAATATGTTTTTACAAAAAAATTATGTTAAAAAAGCGAGGGTTATATATAAACCTCATCATAAAGTCCAGGGGGTATTTGGCTCCGTTAAAAACAAAGGGGGTAGTTTAACGGGAAGGTTGGATATGGGCCAAACTTTTAACGAGGGTTATATATAGACTTTATCGTAAAGTTCAGGGGGGTATTTGGACATTTTCCGCTCCGTAAATTAGAGTGCTCGATTTTATCTTCTTTTTTTTCTCACTATAAACTTAAGAGAACCTCATGAATAATCAGTGATGTTTAGTTGATTCAATTTATAATTCATAAGCGTACTAACTTTTTTTCACAACTTGTATGGCATCCAAGCCAATTAATATGCAAATTTCTTGTTTGTATACCTTTTGTTTTTCCCTATTTTGGTTACAAGTAGGAGTGGCAAACCGGTGGGGCGAAAACGGGTAATGACAAAACGGATAAATTATTCGACCCGACTCATATTTGATACAGATAAAAAACGAGTTAACCGGCGGATAATATGGATAATCATATTATCCATGACTTCTTCCATATGATCACTTTTGGGAGAATTCTTAGTCTTTCTAACTTGAGGAACCCTCAATTTGAGGTTTTACAAATATAAAAGTTAGACTCATCAGTTATACATTGGTTACCCATTTTCTAAATAGATAATATGATTGCTATCCATATTTGACCCGTTTTTAAATAGTACTTCATTATCCAACCCATTTTTTAAGTGTTTTCTTTTAACCATTTTGCCGCCCCTAGTTATAAGGAAGCATAAGATAAAACCTAGATTAGGGCAAGATCCCAAATTTTAGGGAATTTCAGTGCATAACACGCACGCATGGAGATTGGACAGACGAAAGTTGGAAAAGTTTCTTTCATAACTAATGCAATCCCATACCTAATCTAGTGTTGTTTGATGTTTGCCTAGTCTTATACAACATCAACATTATATGGAATAAAGAATTATTTACTGAAAGGCCAGGGAGAGAAACATACACGCAGAAATGCAGGCATCATTAGCGGGACAGTATCGAGATTAATTCCATGTGGTTCTTTTGTTTTTATCCACGTAAAAGAATCACCAACAAAATAGTTACATGTTTTTTTTTCTTGCATTCGTTTTTGAGTGTCAAATATATATTACTCTCTTCGATTCTAAATATTTGTGAAAAAATATTACTCTTTTTGTTTCATACAGGGGCGGATTTAGAGGCGCAAGGGTGTTCATCCGAACCCCCTTCGCCGAAAAATTACATTATGTATATAAGGTAAAATCTGATTTTACCTTTATATATTATATTTTGAATCCCCTTCACACAGCCCCAAAAGCATAGCTTAGTGGTGAATAGGGTTCAAAACTATTATGAGGTCATTGTTTCCGTTCCTACATTATGTATATAAAGTTTTTTTATTACATTAGGAGGGAGGCCGGAGAAGGGAATCCTATACTATTGATAGGTTTGAACTCTCTAGCTCAATTGCGGAAGATATGGAGTTTGCCAAATGAGCTAGTCCTACACACCATCTAACAATTAATGCTTCAATTATCCTAGTGTTAATAAAGTATGAGACGTTTAGTTGAAAGACAAAAGACGGTTAAGACAGATATCATTATGAGTAATGCAATTGACAAGATAATATGGACATGATGGAGTATTAATATAATCATTTATTACTTGGGCAAGAATAATTCAGACTATGAGTGAGAGCTGCGGTTGATGTTAAGAGAATCCGAGTTGAATAGCTGACCAGCTTTGGATGCTGACATTTTAGCTAACATTAACAACAGAAAAAGAAGGTGTGTTCCTAGCTCTCTTACTTTCTGCGTTTCTAGCGCTCACAATTAATGTATTTTTCCTAAGCGTTTCGGAGATCGTATTGTTCTGTCAAGTGCCAACTTGACCCATTTCACGGCCCAAGACGCACGAAATATGTAGCCAAAATTTCACGGTATAGCCAGTTTTCAGATTGGTCAATAAAAAATAGTCAGCGTTTATCAAGTCAATGAAAAATATCCACCATTTTGCTGCAATAGCGACCGATCCAGCATAATATATTGGAGTTCGGTGCACTTGTGTATGAACTCCAGCATATTATGCTGGACCGGTATACTTTGCTGGCTCCAGTATAATATACTGGAG
>MU774600.1:2480-12876 GCA_026770625.1 Nicotiana glauca
AGTCGCCTTTTTCCAATATAAGGGCTCCAATCCCTGAGTAGTGCCATTTTAGACATAGGGCCTCCATACCTTAGTCACCTTTTTCCAACATTAGGGTTCCAATCCCAGAGTTGCACGTTTTAGACAGAGGGCCTTCATTCCTTAGTCGCCTTTTGCCATCATTAGGGCTCCAATCCCTGAGTTTTTCAATTTTAGACATAGGGACTCTATTCCCTAGTCTGTATTTTGATAACATTAGGGCTCCAATCCCTGAGCTGAGCTTTTAAGACACAGGGCATCCATTCCCTAGTCGCCTTTTGCCAACATTAGGGCTTCAATCCCTGAGTTGTGCCTTTTTAGACATAGGGCCTCCATTCCCTAGTCGCCTCTTGCCAACATTAGGGCTACAATCCCTGAGTTGTTCCTTTTTAGACACAGGGCCTACATTCCCTAGTTGCGTTTTGCTAATAATAGGGCTACAATCCTTGAGTTGTTCCTTTTTAGACACAGGGCCTACATTGCCTAGTTGCCGTTTGACAACATTTGGGCTCCAATCCCTGAGTTGCACCTTTTAGACAAAGGGCTTCCATTCCCTAGTCGCCTTTCACCAACATTATAGCTCAAATCCCTGAGTTGTGCCATTTTAAACACAGGGCCTCCATTCACTAGTCGCCTTTTGCCAACATTAGGGCTCCAATCCCTGAGTGGCGCTTTTTAGACATAGGGCCTCCATTCCCTAGTCATCATTTTCCAATATTAGGGCTCCAATCCCTGAGTTGAGCGTTTTATACATAGGGCCTCCATTCTCTAGTCAACTTTTGCCAATACTAGGGCTCCAATCCCTGAGTTGTGCTTTATAGACGTAGGGCATCTATTCCTTAGTCGCCTTTTGCAAACATTAGGGCTCCAATCCTTGAGTTGTGCGTTCTTAGACGTATGCCCTCCATTCCCTAATATATATTTTGCCAACATTACGGCTCCAATCCTTGAGTTGTGCCTTCTTACACGTAGGACTTCCATTCCCTAGTCGCCTTTTGCCAACTTTAGGGATCCAATCTCTGAGTTGCGCTTTTTAAACATAGGGCCGCCATTCCCTAGTCACCTTTTGCCAATAGTAGGGCTCCAATCCATGAGTTTAGCCTTTTAGACATAAGGCCTCCATTCTCTAGTCTCCTTTTGCTAACATTAGGGCTCCAATCCCTGGGTTGCACCTTTTTAGACATAGGGCCTCCATTCCCTAGTCGCCTTTTGCCAATATTAGGGATCCACACCCTGAATTGCGCCTTTTAGACATAGGGTGTCCATTCCCTAGTCGCCTTTCGCCAACATTATGGCTCCAATCCATGAGTTGTGCCTTTTTAGACATAGGGCATCCATTCCCTAGTCACCTTTTGCCAACATTAGGGCTCAAATCCCTAAGTTGCGCTTTTTCGACAAAGGGCTTCCATTCCTTAGTCAACTTTTGCCAACATTAGGTCTCCAATCCGTAAGTTGAGCCTTTTAGACATAGGTCTTCCATTCCCTAGTCGCCTTTTCACCAACATTAAGGCTCCAATCCCTGAGTTGTTCCTTTTAGACATAGGGCCTCCATTCCCTAGTCGCCTTTTGCCAGTATTAAGGCTCCATTCCCTGAGTTTTGCCTTCTTAGGCATAGGGCCTCCATTCCCTAGTCGCCTTTCCCAACATTAGGGCTCCAATCCCTGGGTTGTGCCTTCATAGACATTGGTCCTCCATTCTCTAGTCTCCTTTTTCCAACATTAAGGCTCCAATCATTGAGTTCCACTTTTTATACATAGGTCCTCCATTCCCTAGTCGCCGTTTCCCAACATTAGGGCTCCAATCCTTGAGTTGTGCATTTTAGACATAGGGCCTCCATTCCCTTGTCACATTTTGACAACATTAGGGCTCCAATCCCTATGTTTTGCCTTTTTAGACGTAGGGCCTCCATTCCCTAGTCGCCTTTTGACAACATTTGGGCTCCAATCCATAGGTTGTGCCTTTTTAGACATAGGGCCTCCATTCCGTAGTCACCTTTTGCCAACATTAGGGCTCCAATCCCTGAGTGGCGCTTTTTAGACATAGGGCCTCCATTCCCTAGTCATCATTTGCCAATATTAGGGCTCCAATCCCTGAGTTGAGCCTTTTATACATAGGGCCTCCATTCTCTAGTCAACTTTTGCCAATACAAGGGCTCCAATCCCTGAGTTGTGCTTTATAGACATAGGGCATCTATTCCTTAGTCGCCTTTTGCAAACATTAGGGCTCTAATCCTTGAGTTGTGCGTTCTTAGACATATGCCCTCCATTCACTAATATATATTTTGCCAACATTACGGCTCCAATCCTTGAGTTGTGCCTTCTTACACGTAGGACTTCCATTCCCTAGTCGCCTTTTGCCAACTTTAGGGCTCCAATCTCTGAGTTGCGCTTTTTAAATATAGGGCCGCCATTCCCTAGTTAGCTTTTGCCAATAGTAGGGCTCCAATCCCTGAGTTTTGCCTTTTAGACATAAGGCCTCCATTCTCTAGTCTCCTTTTGCTAGCATTAGGGCTCCAATCCCTGGGTTGTACCTTTTTAGACATAGGGCCTCCATTCCCTAGTCGCCTTTTGCCAATATTAGGGATCCACTCCCTGAGTTGCGCCTTTTAGACATAGGGTCTCCATTCCCTAGTCGCCTTTCGCCAACATTATGGCTCCAATCCATGAGTTGTGCCTTTTTAGACATAGGGCATCCATTCCCTAGTCACCTTTTGCCAACATTAGGGCTCAAATCCCTAAGTTGCGCTTTTTCGACAAAGGGCTTCCATTCCTTAATCAACTTTTGCCAACATTAGGGCTCCAATCCGTAAGTTGAGCCTTTTAGACATAGGTCTTCCATTCCCTAGTCGCCTTTTCACCAACATTAAGGCTCTAATCCCTGAGTTGTTCCTTTTAGACATAGGGCCTCCATTCCCTAGTCGCCTTTTGCCAGTATTAAGGCTCCATTCCCTGAGTTTTGCCTTCTTAGGCCTAGGGCCTCCATTCCCTAGTCGCCTTTTCCCAACATTAGGGCTCCAATCCCTGGGTTGTGCCTTCATAGACATTGGTCCTCCATTCTCTAGTCTCCTTTTTCCAACATTAAGGCTCCAATCATTGAGTTCCACTTTTTATACATAGGTCCTCCATTCCCTAGTCGCCGTTTCCCAACATTAGGGCTCCAATCCTTGAGTTGTGCATTTTAGACATAGGGCCTCCATTCCCTTGTCGATTTTTGACAATATTAGGGCTCCAATCCTTGTGTTTTGCCTTTTTAGACGTAGGGCCTCCATTCCCTTGTCGCCTTTTGACAATATTTGGGCTCCAATCCATAGGTTGTGCCTTTTTAGACATAGGGCCTCCATTCCGTAGTCGCCTTTTGCCAACATTAGGGCTCCAATCCCTGGGTTGTGCCTTTTTAGACATAGGGCCTCCATTCCCTAGTCGCCTTTTGCCAACATTAGGGCTCCAATCCTAGAGTTGTGCCTTTTTAGATATAGGGCCTCCATTCCATAGTCCCCTCTTTCCATCTTTAGGGCTCCAATCCCTGAGTTGCACTTTTTAGACATCGGGCCTCCATTCCGTAGTCGCCTTTCGCCAACATTATGGGTCCAATCCTTGAGTGGTGCCTTTTTATACATAGGGACTCCATTCCCTAGTCGCCTTTGCCAACATTAGGGCTATAATCGCTGATTTGTGCTTTTTAGACTTAGGGCCTCCATTCCCTAGTCGTCTTTTGCCAACATTAGGGCTCCAATCCCTGAGTTGTGCCTTTTAGACATAGGTCCTCCATTCCCTAATCAGCTTTTTCCAATATTAGGTCTCCAATCCCTGAGTTGTGCCTTTTTAGACATAGGGCCTCCATTTCATAGTCGCCTTTTGCCGACATTAAGGCTCTAATCCCTGGGTTATGCCTTCTTAGACATAGGGCCTCCATTCTCTAGTCACCTTTTTCTAACATTATGGCTCAAATACCTGAGTTGCGCTTTTTAGACATAGGGCCTCCATTCCTTAGTCACCTATTACCATCATTAGGGCTCAAATCCCTGAGTTGAGCCTTTTAGACATATGGTTTCCATTTTCTAGTCGGCTTTATACCAACATTAGGGCTCCAATCCCTGAGTTGTGCCTTTTAGACATAGGGCCTCCATTCCCTAGTCTTCTTTTGCCAATATTAGGGCTCCAATCCCTGAGTTGTGCCTTTTTAGACATAGGGCCTCTATTCCCTAGTCGCCTTTTCCCAACATTAATGCTCTAATCCTTGGGTTGTGCCTTCTTAGATGTAGGGCCTCCATTCTCTAGTCTCCTTTTTCCAACATTAGGGTTCCAATCCCTGAATTCCACTTTTTAGACATAGGTCCTCCATTCCCTAATGACCTTTTCCCAATGTTAGGGCTCCAATCCCTGAGTTGAGCCTTTTAGACATAGCGCTCCAATTCCTGAGTTCTGCCTTTTTAGACTTAGGGCCTCCATTCCCTAGTCGCCTTTTGCAAACATTAGGGCTCCCATCCCTGATTTGTGCCTTTTAGACATAGGGCCTCCATTGCCTAGTCGGCTTTTTCCAATATTAGGTCTCCAATCCCTGAGTGGTGCCTTTTTAGACATAGGGCCTCCATTCCCTAGTCGCCTTTTGCCAACATTAAGGCTCCAATCCCTGGGTTGTGCCTTCTTAGACATAGGGACTCCATTGTCTAGTCACCTTTTGCCAACATTAGAACTCCAATCCCTGAGTTGTGCTTTTTAGAGGTAGGGCCTCTATTTCCTAGTCACCTTTTATCAACATTAGGGCTCCATTCCCTGAGTTGTTCCTTTTTGGACATAGGGCCTCCATTTCCTAGTCAGCATTTTGCCGAAATTAGGGCTCCAATCCCTTAGTTGTGCCTTCTTAGACATAGGTCCTCCATTCCCTAGTCACCTTTTGCCAATATTAGTGCTCCAATCCCAGGGTTTCACTTTTTAGACACAGGGCCTCCATTCCATAGTCGCCTTATGCCAACATTAGGGCTCTAATCCCTGAGTTGTGCTTTTTAGACATAGGGCCTCCATTACCAACAAAAGGACTCCAATCCCTGAGTTGTGCCTTTTTAGACATAGGGTTTCCATTCCCTTATCTCCTTTTGCCAACATTAGGCCTCCAATCCCTGGGTTGTGCTTTTTAGACGTAGGGCCTCCATTCCCTAGTCGCCTTTTACAACATTAGGGCTCCAATCCCTGAGTTGTGCCTTTTAGAAATAGGGCCTCCAATCTCTAGTCACCTTTTGCCAACATTAGGCCTCCAATCCCTGAGTTGTGCTTTTTAGACGTAGGGCCTCCATTCCCTAGTCGCCTTTTGCCAACATTAGGGCTCCAATCCCTGAGTTGTGTCTTTAACACATAGGTCCTCAATTCCTTAGTCACCTTTTGCCAACATTAGGGCTCAAATCCCTGAGTTGAGCCTTTTAGACATATGGCTTCTATTCCCTAGTTTCCTTTTCACCAACATTAGGTCTCCAATCCCTGAGTTGTGCCTTTTAGACATAGGGCCTCCATTCCCTAGTCGCCTTTTGCCAACATTAAGACTCCAATCCTTGGGTTATGCCTTCTTAGACATAGGGCCTCCATTCTCTAGTCTCCTTTTTCCGACGTTAGGGTTCCAATCCCTGAGTTCCATTTTTAGACATAGGGCCTCCATTCCCTAGTCACCTTTTCCCAACATTAGGGCTCCAATCCCTGAGTTGTGCATTTTTAGACGTAGGGCCTCCATTCCCTAGTCTCCTTTTACCAACATTTGGGCTCCAATCTCTGGGTTGTGCCTTTTTACGCATAGGGCCTCCATTCCCTCGTCGCCTTTTGCCAACATTAGGGCTCCAATCCCTGAGTTGTACCTTTTTAGACATAGGGCCTCCATTCCCTAGTCCCCTTTTTCCAATATTAGGGCTCCAATCCCTGAGTTGCGCTTTTTAGACATCGGGCCTCCATTCCTTTGTCGCCTTTTGCAAACATTAGGGCTCCAATCCCTGAGTTAAGCCTTTTAGACATAGGGCTTCCATTCCATAGTCTCCTTTTGCCAACATTAGGGCTTCAATCCCTGAGTTTTTCCTTTTTAGACATAGGGCCTCCATTCCCTAGTCTTCAACATTATGGCTCCGATCCCTGAGTTGTGCCTTCTTAGGCATAGGGCCACCATTCCCTAGTCTACTTTTGCCAACATTAGGACTCCAATCCCTTAGTTGCAATTTTTAGACATAGGGCCTCCATTCCCAAGTCGCCTTTTGCCAACATTAGGGCTCCAATCCATGAGTTGTGACTTTTAGACATAGGGCCTCCAATCCTTGGTCGCCTTTTTCCAATATAAGGGCTCCAATCCCTGAGTTGTGCATTTTAGACATAGGGCCTCCATAGCTTAGTCACCTTTTTCCAACATTAGGGCTCCAATCCTAGAGTTGCACGTTTTAGATAGAGGGCCTTCATTCCTTAGTCCTCTTTTGCCAACATTAGGGCTCCAATCCCTGAGTTTTTCCTTTTTAGACATAGTACCTCCATTCCCTAGTCTGTATTTTGACAACATTATGTCTCCAATCCCTGAGTTGAGCTTTTAAGACATAGGGCATCCATTCCCTAGTCGCCTTTTGACAACATTAGGGCTCCAATCCCTGCGTTGTGCCTTTTAAGACATAGGGCCTCCATTCTCTAGTCGCCTTTTGCCATCATTAGGGCTACAATCCTTGAGTTGTTCCTTTTTCGACATAGGGCCTACATTACCTAGTTGCCTTTTGCCAATATTAGGGCTACAATCCCTGAGTTGTGCCTTTTTAGACATAGGGCCTCCATTGCCTAGTCGCCTTTTGCTAACATTCGGGCTCCAATCCCTGAGTTGTGCCTTTTGGAAGAAGGGCTTCTATTCCCTAGTCGCCTTTCACAAACATTATGTCTCAAATCCCTGCGTTGTGCCATTTTAAACACAGGGCCTCCATTCGCTAGTTGCCTTTTGCGAACATTAGGGCTCCAATGCCTGAGTGGCGCTTTTTAAACGTAGGGCCTCCATTCTCTAGTCACCTTTTGCCAACATTAGGGCTCCAATGCCTGAGTGGCGCTTTTTAAACGTAGGGCCTCCATTCTCTAGTCACCTTTTGCCAACATTAGGGCTCCAATGCCTGAGTGGCGCTTTTTAAACGTAGGGCCTCCATTCTCTAGTCACCTTTTGCCAACATTAGGGCTCCAATGCCTGAGTGGCGCTTTTTAAACGTAGGGCCTCCATTCTCTAGTCACCTTTTGCCAACATTAGGGCTCCAATGCCTGAGTGGCGCTTTTTAAACGTAGGGCCTCCATTCTCTAGTCACCTTTTGCCAACATTAGGGCTCCAATGCCTGAGTGGCGCTTTTTAAACGTAGGGCCTCCATTCTCTAGTCACCTTTTGCCAACATTAGGGCTCCAATGCCTGAGTGGCGCTTTTTAAACGTAGGGCCTCCATTCTCTAGTCACCTTTTGCCAACATTAGGGCTCCAATGCCTGAGTGGCGCTTTTTAAACGTAGGGCCTCCATTCTCTAGTCACCTTTTGCCAACATTAGGGCTCCAATGCCTGAGTGGCGCTTTTTAAACGTAGGGCCTCCATTCTCTAGTCACCTTTTGCCAACATTAGGGCTCCAATGCCTGAGTGGCGCTTTTTAAACGTAGGGCCTCCATTCTCTAGTCACCTTTTGCCAACATTAGGGCTCCAATGCCTGAGTGGCGCTTTTTAAACGTAGGGCCTCCATTCTCTAGTCACCTTTTGCCAACATTAGGGCTCCAATGCCTGAGTGGCGCTTTTTAAACGTAGGGCCTCCATTCTCTAGTCACCTTTTGCCAACATTAGGGCTCCAATGCCTGAGTGGCGCTTTTTAAACGTAGGGCCTCCATTCTCTAGTCACCTTTTGCCAACATTAGGGCTCCAATGCCTGAGTGGCGCTTTTTAAACGTAGGGCCTCCATTCTCTAGTCACCTTTTGCCAACATTAGGGCTCCAATGCCTGAGTGGCGCTTTTTAAACGTAGGGCCTCCATTCTCTAGTCACCTTTTGCCAACATTAGGGCTCCAATGCCTGAGTGGCGCTTTTTAAACGTAGGGCCTCCATTCTCTAGTCACCTTTTGCCAACATTAGGGCTCCAATGCCTGAGTGGCGCTTTTTAAACGTAGGGCCTCCATTCTCTAGTCACCTTTTGCCAACATTAGGGCTCCAATGCCTGAGTGGCGCTTTTTAAACGTAGGGCCTCCATTCTCTAGTCACCTTTTGCCAACATTAGGGCTCCAATGCCTGAGTGGCGCTTTTTAAACGTAGGGCCTCCATTCTCTAGTCACCTTTTGCCAACATTAGGGCTCCAATGCCTGAGTGGCGCTTTTTAAACGTAGGGCCTCCATTCTCTAGTCACCTTTTGCCAACATTAGGGCTCCAATGCCTGAGTGGCGCTTTTTAAACGTAGGGCCTCCATTCTCTAGTCACCTTTTGCCAACATTAGGGCTCCAATGCCTGAGTGGCGCTTTTTAAACGTAGGGCCTCCATTCTCTAGTCACCTTTTGCCAACATTAGGGCTCCAATGCCTGAGTGGCGCTTTTTAAACGTAGGGCCTCCATTCTCTAGTCACCTTTTGCCAACATTAGGGCTCCAATGCCTGAGTGGCGCTTTTTAAACGTAGGGCCTCCATTCTCTAGTCACCTTTTGCCAACATTAGGGCTCCAATGCCTGAGTGGCGCTTTTTAAACGTAGGGCCTCCATTCTCTAGTCTCCTTTTGCCAACATTAGGGCTTCAATCCCTGAGTTTTTCCTTTTTAGACATAGGGCCTCTATTCCCTAGTCTTCAACATTATGGCTCTGATCCCTGAGTGGTGCCTTCTTAGGCATAGGGCCACCATTCCCTAGTCTACTTTTGCCAACATTAGGGCTCCAATCCCTTAGTTGCAATTTTTAGACATAGGGCCTCCATTCCCAAGTCGCCTTTTGCCAACATTAGGGCTCCAATCCCTGTGTTGTGACTTTTAGACATAGGGCCTCCAATCCTTGGTCGCCTTTTTCCAATATATGGGCTCCAATCCCTGAGTTGTGCATTTTAGACATAGGGCCTCCATAGCTTAGTCACCTTTTTCCAACATTAGGGCTCCAATCCTAGAGTTGCACGTTTTAGATAGAGGGCCTTCATTCGTTAGTCCTCTTTTGCCAATATTAGGGCTCCAATCCCTGAGTTTTTCCTTTTTAGACATAGTACCTCCATTCCCTAGTCTGTATTTTGACAACATTATGTCTCCAATCCCTGAGTTGAGCTTTTAAGACATAGGGCATCCATTCCCTAGTCGCCTTTTTTCCAACATTAGGGCTCCAATCCCTGCGTTGTGCCTTTTAAGACATAGGGCCTCCATTCTCTAGTCGCATTTTGCCATCATTAGGGCTACAATCCTTGAGTTGTTCCTTTTTCGACATAGGGCCTACATTACCTAGTTGCCTTTTTCCAATATTAGGGCTACAATCCCTGAGTTGTGCCTTTTTAGACATAGGGCCTCCATTGGCTAGTCGCCTTTTGCTAACATTCGGGCTCCAATCCCTGAGTTGTGCCTTTTGGAAGAAGGGCTTCTATTCCCTACTCGCCTTTCACAAACATTATGTCTCAAATCCCAGAGTTGTGCCATTTTAAACACAGGGCCTCCATTCACTAGTTGCCTTTTGCGAACATTAGGGCTCCAATCCCTGAGTGGCGCTTTTTAAACATAGGGCCTCCATTCTCTATTCAACATTTGCCAACATTAGGGTTCCAATCCCTGAGTTGTGCTTTTTAGACTTAGGGCCTCTATTCCTTAGTCGCCTTTTGCCAACATTAGGGCTCCAATCCCTGAGTGGCGCTTTTTAAACATAGGGCCTCCATTCCCTAGTCGTCTTTGCCAACATTAGGGCTCCAATCCATGAGTTGTGCCTATTAGACATAAGGCCTCCATTCTCTAGTCACCTTTTGCCAACATTAGGGCTCAAAAACCTGAGTTGCGCTTTTTAGACATAGGGCCTCCATTTGTTAGTCACCTATTGTCATTATTAGGGCTCAAATCTCTGAGTTGAGCCTATTAGACATATGGTTTTCATTCCCTAGTTGCCTTTTCACAAACATTAGGGCTCCAATCCCTTAGTTGTGCCTTTTAGACATAGGGCCTCCATTCCCTAGTCTCCTTTTGCCAATATTAGGGCTCCAATCCCTGAGTTGTGCCTTTTTAGTAATGGGGCCTCCTTTCCCTTGTCGGCTTTTCCCAACATTAATGCTCTAATCCTTGGGTTGTGCCTTCTTAGACACAGGGCCTCCATTCTCTAGTCTCCTTTTGCCAACATTAGGGTTCCGATCCCTGAATTCCACTTTTTAGACATAGGGCCACCTTTTCCCAATATTAGGGCTCCAATCCCTGAGTTGAGCCTT
>MU774602.1:20764-43840 GCA_026770625.1 Nicotiana glauca
CTGGATAGAGCAAGCGGGACCGGGTCATCATCATCGTCATCAATATTAATTGTTGTTTTGACACCCCGGCCCACCCTTATTCCAGAGGCTTTGAATGGAGCTTTTGGTGGCAAATCTCCATCAGCTGGGAATGTGGGTGTATTCTTCATTAAGCACAATGTGGTTACCAATGAAGGGAAATAGAATCCCTTAGTCCGCAGTGGGCCCCGTAGTATCATCTCATCCCTAATTACCCGTGCTGGATCAAACTCCTTCTTAGTGACAAAACACCAAGTCAGTATCGCCCGATTGAAATTTACATCCGTGGTATTGCTAGATGGCAAGAATTTACTGCAGATAACAGTCAGCCAACATTTGGCCAAGTGAGTGAAGGAGCTGGAGTTTAGGGTTATTTGGTCCCTTATCCAAATTGGTCGCCCCTCTGTGCATAGTACAGCTATCATAACCTCCCATGTGACATTTGGCTATCATGATAATAGTCTATGTCACTGGTGAATAGAGGTAGCCTCAACACTTGTTAAATTGTCTGAACTTTGGCATTGACTATTTGTCCACGAACAATCACCTCCCTATTCACGTGGAATGAGCAATTGGCGTAAAATTCTCTAACTAATGTCTTGTTAACAGGGGCGGGGTCATGGAATAGGAATTCCATCTCCCGCCTCCTAATCTCCTCACACATATCCATCCTTTCAGCACGGAGGGCTACCCGGTCGATCGGAATCTCCTGAAGAAAGCTCTTTGTAGCTTTGGCATGGAAATCATCCTCCGCCAATTTTGATGCAAACCGGGACTCATCATAAGTAAGGCGCCTGGAAGGCCCTGCTGCTTGCCTTGATCTTTTGGGAGCCATAAAACCTGCAAAATCAAGCAAACTATCAAAATATTCCCTTAACAATGGCCAATCAGATGGTTACTCAGACTTCACCATCAAGTAAGTTTCTTCCTTTTCTCTCTACTTTTTTCTACTTTAAGTAGTGTATTTTAGTTAATTTGTAGTTTTATTTAAACCCTAGTTAGGATTAGTGTAAAAAGTTGAATTTTTGCTTTATTTTAGAGTAGCCATTTTTGTAGTTGTTGTTAATGAAGTTGTTTGGTGCTAAAATTGTGAGGGTCGCCATTATTGTTTAATTGTGAAGTTATTTTGGTGGCTTGGAGGCCTAAATTATATATTTGTGGTGAAATATGGTGTTGGGCCATGTGTTGGCATTGTGTTGTATATTTGTGGGGTATTTTATGCCCAACTTAGGTTTGGGGTGTTGTAAGTGCTGGAATTTGTTATGTAATTGTTTGGTGGTGTTGCTGTAGTAAATGGGTGATATTGTTGTAATAGTATATGGTGGTGTGGTAAGGTGTAAGTGTGGGGTGTACTATGCCGCAAGTGGTAGAGAAAAAGATTTGTGGAGCTATTATGGTAGTGTTATGAATGAATTGAGGGAGAGTGTAATTGGTGAGATCGTTATAGGCACTCGATTAAGTACATAGATGGCAATAAACAATTCATCGCTCTAGTAACTAATTGGGAGGTTATCTTGTGCCATCACTGACCTAACCATTTCTAGGAGCATTTTGTTTCTTCTCTTTACAACACTATTTTATTGTGGAGTATTAGAGATAGTCGACTGATGTACTATTCTTTTTTCATCAAATAACCCATTAAATTGGGTTGATAAGTATTCACGACCATAGTCAGTTCAAAGAGCTTTTATCTTCTTGTATAATTGATTATCAACTAAGATCATATAGCGTTTGAAGCGACTTATTGCTTCTGATTTGTGGAAAATTAAATAGACATAACTAAAACAGGTAAAGTCATCAATAAATGTGATGAAATAACTTGATCGACGCCTAGCCCTAACATTCATAGGCCCACATATGTCTGAATAGACTAATTTCAAAGGATGTTCAACTCTAGTCACCTTACCAAAAGGTTTTCTTGCATATTTCCTGCTAGACAACTTTCATAAGTGGAAAATTTCACATGTTCAATGTCAGAACGCAAACTTTATTTTGCTAACCTTTGCATTCTTTGTTTTCTAATATGACCAAGTCTAGCATATCATATGTTTATATCACTATCATATTTATGTGAAAAATAAACCTAGAAAAACTAGCATTATTATTAAATAAATCATAATCCTAATCTATAATAATTAAACCTCTGGTCACATGACCAAAACCAAATAAAGTTGAACCAAAAGTTAACTTGATAGAATTGCCATGACAAAACAAGGTCAAATCCTAGCTTAAGCAAAACTGAAACTAAAATAACATTCCGGCGAATTGTTCATGAAAAGAGAACATAATGTAGTATTAGGTCTCGACCACTAGTCCACCACGCAAGACTAACTTGCATATACCGACCCCTTCAACAAAAACTTTATTGTTATTGCCTACATATACCAACTTTTCTCCATGTGAAACTCGTTGAAATTCAACAAAGGCACTACAATCTCAAGCAATGTAGTTCGTTGCTCCTGAGTCTACAATCCACAAAGAATTAAATTCAGTTAGAAAAACTGAAATAGAAACACAAAGTTCACTAATTCAAGCATCATGAAATACCTTTCTAGGAGGATCAAAGAAATCTCTAGCATAATGACCCCTTTTACAAAATTATAGCATTTCACTTCAATAATTTTAACACGTGTCGGATGTTTGTTCTTGCCTTTTTCAGTCTTTGCTCTTCTAGCAGGCTGAGCTTGAGTAGGCCCTCTCTTTTTCCTAGTTTTTTTTCTTTGAATCATTCTTGGTTTTGGAGGCTGTTGACATGTGCAACTTAGCTATTGGCTTTGTAGCCTCAAGTCGTTCCTCCTCTAACTCAAGATACCTCCGGACATCTTTCAGAGTTGTGATTCGCTTATTATGGGTCAAATATATTTTCATATGACCTCAAAAACTAGGTAAAAAGCGTATGAAAACTTGAATTAGTTGCTCATCAGTCAACACATGACCAACATCTTTCAAATTCCCAATCATATTTGTTATTTGCCTCAGATGTATTTTTATTGAATGTCTGAGTGTTTCATATATGAATCAAATTTGATCATTAAAAGTCACAACCTTTGCAATGGAACATGTAACAAACCTATTCCTCAAAGCATTCCAAAGATCCATAGCTCTTTGGTGATCCTTAAACTCCCTTAAGATGTCATCATCCAAGGTGCTCAGCAACGTAATGCGAGTAGTGGAGCACTTTTTCTTCCAACTGTCATAGGGTTCATGCTCATGCCTATGATGAGTAGTGTTGCCTTACTCATGCTCATTCATGACATTACTAATGGCCACCAGAGCCTCTTGCTCCTCTAGCACATACTGAACTTTCAAGCTCCAGGTTGCATAGTTGTCACCATTAAGTTTCAACCCTTTGTTGAGCTCATCAATAATATTTTTTGAAGTAGTACTCATTCTTTAACAAAATAAAAAATATTATGAGGATCATATATATATATCACTAAGCATAAATTTATTAAGTTAATAAATACATATATTAATCATGGAATCGAGAGTTCACTATATTCCCAATCACGTCCAAAAATTAAAATATTATAAAAACTAACCTATTCAATTATCCAGCTAAGCGTCTTAATCATGTTTAAGATAACATAATTATCTATAAGGATTTTATAATCCTATATGGATCATAATTTAATAAATAACTTATATTAGCATACTGATAAATTAATGTCAAACTAAGTAACATTTCTTACATGCTATACAAATTCACATAACCTTTTTGATATACTAATTAACATATTATAGATGTTAAACAGATTAACAAGTAATGTTAATATTAAACTAATTAATATTGATTTCATGCTCAACAAATTAGCATAAAGCATGTGTTAAACTAATTAACAAAAGTAATGTTAAAATAATTAACATTTCAAGCATGTTAAATAAATAACAAATAAACACAATATTAAATAATTAACATTTTAAATCATATTAAATAAATTAATAAATAAATTTAATGTTAAACAAATTAATATTTCAAGCATGTTAAATAAATTAAAATAAATTAAAGCATATTAAAAAAATTAATAAATAAATTTAATGTTAAAATAAATTAATATTTTGAGTATGTTAAACAAATAAATTTATTTTTGTTTTAAATCAGGCCTTTAGCCCCCCAAAGATTACTACATAGCAATCATAGTGGGACTTTAACCCAATTCTTAAATCTGCCACTTAAAATAAAGAGAAACTTACAGAAATATCCCAAATAAGTCTCAACTTATTAAACTTTAGCCATTAGTCATAGACTTACCAAAACTAACCAAGTACAATAAAATTTGAAAAAACCAAATAAATAAGGTTATTTCTCCTATAGAAGCACATCCAAAAGTCACCTTCCATTTTTTTAAGTCTGATTAGCAACATTAGATGCGAGACGGAAAGAAAATTTCGTGGATGAGGTAGAAAATAAGGTGATAAAATAAAAAAAATATTCTAAAAATCTAAGCAAGAAAGGAACATTTTCAACGGGTATAGGTAAAATTCATTGAAAACATATAGATAAGTCAATATACGAAATTTGAGGAAGATTGAAGGTGATTTGAACTAGTTTTGTATCAAAATTCGTACGAGTTAGAAAAATCTTGTGCGACACATGTATCAAACAAGTATCACGCATGTATCTCACACACACATATACATGGATATACATGTGATACACAATTGATACAAATATGATACATATGAGATACATAAATAATACATAGTGTGATACACATATCATTTTTTTATGTTCAGTTTTTTACTTCGAATTTTCAATTCAAACCACCTCAAAACTTCACCAACATCCCAAAACTGATGATTCAAGCTCCTTAAGCTGTACCCAGTCTATTCTAATCAAAAGAAAGCAAAAATTTGACCTTTTTTTGCTACAAATAGTTAATTGGCTAATATTGATAATATTTGGCTAATATTAGCAATATTTTATGAATTGGCCAATTTTTGTAATGAGCTACTTATAAATGGACATAGTTGATAGTTTCCCTAAAATAAATACAGGACCATTTCGAGTGGGCTATTAGCTCAATTCTTAAATCTCCCCTTAAAAAAAATTAAGCTAGACCATTTTTTTAAAGGAATAAGGAATTTTTACCTCCTATAGCAAAGGTTAACATATTATTTATATTAAATAAATACTATTTAAATAAATTACATTATATGGATACATTTTATGATTTATACAAAATTTCTAAGTTTGGTTATCTCCTACACTTTAGCCACTAAACACGTTATTTTTTATTTTTCTCCCTCCCTTTTCAGATTTTTCTCTCTAATAATTACCATATTTCATTAAAACTTCTCAATACACGTTCTTTCTCTCTCTTATTTTGATACTCTCAATTCTCTTTTCCATTTCCTGTAAACACGCCCAAAACCAGAGAAACCTCTCACCCACACCGCTTTCTTCTTCCCCAATCTCGACATAAACCCTAATTTTCTCTCGATTGTTGTCATTTTTTTCTATAATTAGTGTGGTAAGTATTTAAATTTTTGATTTTCGCTATCTTTGTTTTTTCTCAACATCTCTATTCACCAAGTTTTCTCTAATCAACAGTATCCAAGCGTATTCTCACAATGTCTGATTCAACACCCCGCAAGTTGATTGCCAGAGGTATACCCACTAAAATTCTCACTTTAGATGGGCCCTCTTTCTCTTTGCAAATCATTCAAGGGGAATTGGATGCAGGTTTAGCCAAAAATGTGGCATTGGAGAAGAGAACAAAATCTCGCCGTGACAAGTTCAAAGAAATCCAAGTTGAGATGCATTTAAATACTTCCCCTAATATGTAATGTATTTATATAAATTTTGATGTATTCTTAACATCTTGTCCAATGTATTTAAATTCTCCACTTATATACAGCCTCAACAAAATACAAATTCTAGATCAAATATGTATTCTATTTTTATGTATTTAGATGTATTCATACAGCCAGTTACTATATGTATATAGGTCATTTATAATACTCTAACGTTGATGTATATGTCTAACAGAATATAGTGGTTAATGCTCTTTGTGTGGAGTCAAGAATGGAGAGGAATACTACATTGGAGGTGCCGTGCAACATACCACCTATAGTCCAAGAGGGTGTATCTACATATTACTAGGTATCGCAATTTGAGCTGGACGACAAGTGTCTTCCAAGTTAAATTCCAGAAACTAGAATTGTATACACAATAGTGCAAAAATATTGAATCAACCCCATTACCATCTCATAGGAATAGACGACCAAGTAGATGGTATTCTTCGCCTTACGAGTCTAACTTCGACTCTGCAGGTTAGTGTTTTATAAACTTATGATCTATTTCCCCATGGTATTTATAATGTTTAGTCTCTATTTATGAATTCAATGAACAACATGTACCTCAGTAAAGTTGACCCTCATATTTAAAAAAATACAGCCCTTTGAGGATGATTCAATAACGGGGCCACATCCTACATTAATCATTCAGGAATACGAGAAATGGGTTCGTGATGGTCTTCTCGCTAGACATGAACAGAAGTGAGTTTTTCCTTGGTATGTCTATTATGTATTTATATATTTATATCATACTTGTAGAAGTAATTTGGAAGACATTACAAGAAGAACAAGTCAACACTTCATATACCATTAGATTTTGGAGTTGATCAAGTCAATTCAAAAAATTAATTTTACCTTCTATCATTTGACGATAAACTATGGGATGACAATGTAAGTTTTAACCCTTCCAACTCCACTATAATTTATTTCTTTAGGAATGGTTTGTCTAACTGTATAATTCACAAATTGAGTGTGACGACCCGGCCGGTCGTCTCATGATTTACCGGTCCGTTTCCCTATTTCTGCTTCTTATTGCTTTGTTCATCTGTGTTTTGAGGTATGGGGTTGGTTGGATTGAATCCGAAATGGTTTTGGTGAAGTTTGAGACACTTAGTCTCTTTTGAGAAAGCTTAAGTTGGAAAAGTCAATCGGATGTTGACTTATGGGTTAGAGGGTTCGGATGTGAGTTTTGATGGTTTGGTTAGTTTTGGGAGGTGATTTATGACTTAGGAGTGTGATCGAAATGGGTTTTGGAGGTTTGGAGTAGAATTAGGCCTGAATTGGCGAAGTTGATATTTTGGCGATTTCCGGTTGATAGGCGAGGTTTAGATATAGGGCTCGGAATGGAATTCTGAGAGTTGCAGTAGCTTCGTTATGTCATTTGGTATGTGTGTGCAAAATTTCAGGTTATTCAGACGTGGTTTGGTTGGGTTTTTGATCAAAACCGGAATTCGAAAGTTTTTAGAAACTTAGGCTTGAATCCAAGGTGTTTTGGTTGATTTGATGTTGTTTGAAGTGTTTTGATCATTGGAACTGGTTTGAATAAGGTATTGGGATATGTTTGTGCCTTTGGTTGAGGTCCCGGGGGCCTCGGGTGAGTTTTGAAAGGTTGAACGGGTCAATTTGAAGTTTAGAAAATTGTAGAAAAATCTGCACAGCTGTTGCAGAGATTTATACCTTCGCATTCGCGTAGAAGGATTTGAGGAAGGCCAGAATTTAAGCATTTGCAATTGCGAGAGGGGCTTCGCATTCGTGGAGGGGTTGGGTAGTTGGTGTGAGCACGTGATTTTTGCCCTATATGAATTACTCCCAGAAATTCAAACAAAATAATTTCTCTTCATTATTTTTAATTTTGTCAATTTTTGTGGCATTATCTGCTAATTGCTTGCATTTGTTTGTGCATTTTCAATTCATATAAAAATACAAAAATATATGCATTGCATTTTAGGGTTTAATTTTACATATTTTTGGAATTAATTAGTAATTAGGAGTTTACAAAATACAAAATCACAAAAAATAATTTACTTTTGTTTTTAATTTTAATTTTGGAATTTTGGTAGTTTTTCCTTTAAATTTGGTTTTTAATTATTTGTGATAATTTTTAGTTATAGTTAATTAATTCAATGTGGTAGGATAATTTGATTTAGAATTAATTTAGGTTTTTATTTTTAGTTTAAAACAAATTAACAAAAAGAAATAAAAGGAAATGAGAAAGGCATTTTGGGCCAAGCTTATTAATTTGCTCAGCCCAATTCATTTTCCTCTGCACCCGTTTCCAAAGCCCAAACACCAAGTCCGGACTAGTCCCCTCTTCAAAACGACATCGTTTCGCTAAGGGAGGATCCCAGCCGTCGAGGTAACTCAATCTAACGGCTGGGAAGTGGGGTTCATTAAATATAAAAATGTCTGAATCCCATACCCCTCGCCTCTCACCTCTCTCGGTCACCCCTTCAGAGACCACCCCCATCCCCGTCGTCTACCGCCCTAGACCCCCGCCGGAAATCGCCTCACGGCGGCGGCCGACCACCACGAAATCCTCTCACCCTCCCCATTCCAATCCCCCAATCTATTTCCCTCGAATCCCACCTAGTCTCCTTGAATACCCGCCTTCAAAACACCCCAAACCAATACCCCATGACCCTCGTCTCTCCCTCAGTCCAAATCCCTACTTAGTCTCCTTGAAACATCCCCAGAACTCCTCGAATTTCAAATCGTAGAAGTGGCAGAACCCTAGAAGCCTAATTTGCTCGAGTTTTTCCCGAATTCCTTAGCCCAGAGATTGATTTGAGGAACCAAATAATATGCTCGTTTGTTCTTGGTGAAGAACAAACATTCACATCATTCCGGGCCTCAAATCGGAGTCCTGTTTCGTTCAACCTTTCATCAGTAAGTTTTCTTTTTCTTTTGAATTTGTTTTTACTTCACATATGCTATTCCCTCCTTGATTAATTGCCGTCATGATTAAATGATTTAGAATTTTTAGGGTTCTGATTAATTTTGTTGATTCTGTCCTATTTTGATTTTTATTTTTGTTTAATTTTGTTCTGTACTGACTTTTGTTTTTTTTTGATTTTGTATTTGGTTTCAATTAAATAATCCATGCTTGGTGCTGTTAATTTGACTTTAGTTTTCAATCTTGTTTGCTTGTCGTTAATGGCTAGTTACTAATTTTTAGAATTAATTTCCATGTTAGTTCAATTCTTAGGATATGTTTGGTATTAATTGTTTGATTCCATCTCCTAGATAGTTAATAGGGTTAGTGGACCAAGGTAAAAGGGGATGGTTTAGAGTAGTAATTTAAGAATGAATGAAAGGGTAGTATGGGTATTTTAAAATAGGAAATCTTGCAAATAACTTAATTGAAAACCCCTAGAACATTCTAGATGGGGTTCCAATTAGAATTTTAGGAACTTAGTAGTGTAACTTTGGCAACAAGCCAATAAATAAGGGACTAACTAGCTAAAATTTGAAAATAAAAGAGGGACTTAGGTGTAAATGAAAATCTGAAGACTGCCCTAAGTTTTGCCTATAAAAAGGCATGCCCATTGCCTTGTTTAACAAGTTTTGAAATCTGAAAAATACCCACAAGGTTGTAGAAGTCTAGAGATCCCAGATTTGAAATTCAAAAAGTTCAAATCAGTTCTTAGAAGTCTAGAGAGTAAAACTCTGAAAAATTAAAAAAAAATCAGATCCAAAACTACTGAAATTTTACCGAAAAATTCAAAAATAGTTCCTGTAGAAGTATAGAGGTGCATGAAGGTTAGATCCTAGAAAGAAATTCTAGAAAACTCAACAAAAAGTAGTTTTGGAGTCCACAGATCTACTGTTCTGCTCATTTCAGCAACTGAAGTTCATTTCAAAGTCCTGCTCCTGCATTCTATTCCTGTATTTCCAGTTCAGCTCGGTTTTGGTTGCTTGAAGTTTGAGTTTTAACTTTGAGAAAATCTGCTATATCCTGTTCCTGCTCCTGGTTTTATTCTAGATCTGTTGATTCTCTGCTGGTATATGACTGCTGTTCTGTTGATTGCTAGCTGATCCTCAACTTTGTATTTTGCTTCAATTTCCAGGTACACAGCCCTCTAAACTCAATTGCCTGTTATGGAATATGAAGGATGAAATGGAAAACAAGAGTTGAAACTCATGCTTTCTTAGTTCGAACTCTTATCAGTTTTGTGTTATTTTTGTTTTCTGGATCTACGTGCCTAGATATGTTTTGGTTTTAACTATTGTGAGATTTTGATGTGATTCATGTAATAAGTAGCATATGTATTATGCTTGTTAATTGGTCGTATGACATGCTTAGACGATCCCAGTAGATTTCAATGTAGTTTGATCTTTAGGTAGTATGTGATTTGAAGAATAGTGGTTGTATCTTAAGTGTGAATCAGCTCAAGTTAGAGGCCGTCATTAATATTCATGAGATTAAGAAGTATAATGCATACTTACAAGTTTAGAATTAAAATGAAAAAACATCAGACGAAGGTGCAAAATTAAATTAGTTAATATTCATTGCGTATTAGTTCCCTGGATCAACTTCCACGTTAATTCTGTGATTTTACACTCTTATGCATGTATTAAATTTAGAAGCCAACCCGTGTTAATTTAAATCAACTCATGAGTTTGTGTAAACTGTAGTGGCCCAGTGCTAATTATGTGGCATTTTCGACTTGGGCTGATTTTCAGGCCCAGTTTTAGATAGCCTTTTATAGGATTGCACAGGCTTTCCTCCTTTTGGACAGAGTTCGAAGCCCGATCTGCTGAAGTTTCTGTTTTACTTGCTGAAGTTATTGGGTTTAGATGATTTAAAATTGAATCATAGGCTTGGGCCTTTTATGTAATATTAATTAATTAGACCTTTTTAGAGACAAACCTTAATAGAGAACAATAGTTCCTTTAGGACGGCCTTTAAAATAAAACGTGGTGCGCCGCGCCAAATAAAATCACAAACTGCGTGAACCTCTTTAATTACTTCATTTAAAATATTTAGAACTCGAGACGTGCTGTCACGACCCAAAATCCACTAAGGTCGTGGTGGCGCCGGATACCTCTGTCAGACAAGACAACTAGATTATCAATTAATGCTCTTTTAATACTTTTGAAAATCTGGGATTTTTCCTTCCATTTTTCATAATTAAAAACAATCTTTACTACAATTCAAGTTAAACAATAAATGATTAGTACAAATCTCTCGAAAATCATCCCAGAACCCGGTGTCACAAGTGCATGAGCAACTGCTGATAAGGAAAATAAAATACAACATCTGTCCGAAATACAGTGGACAGGAAATAATATACAAATGTTGAAAGGAACTACACTAGCTACGGGTCGTCTCGAACAATGCAGCTCACCTAGTCCCGGGGTCATCCGTGCTGCTACGCCTAGTAGGCTGCTAGAGGTATATATACCTGTATAACAAAAATGCACAAAAGTGTAGTATGAGTATTTAATCAACGTGTACTCAATGAGTATCCCGCCTAATCTCGAAGAAGTGGAGACGAGATGGCCAACTCCGACACTCACTAGAGGTCAATTAACAATATTCTGGAAATGCGGGAAAAATCATGGATTTATATAGTAGTTCAAATTCGCAAAGCCAGAAAATTGGTAAACACCTTCAATAATTAAGCAAGGGCTTCCAAGGCTTATTCTTTATTATCTTATCAATTTATATCAAGCCACGAAGTGCCAAATCCACATTTAAAATTCTCAAGCGATAAGTAACATGCGCAAATCACACCGAGGCGACGACCCGATCCAACAGGAATGTAAACTGTGCACTGCCGATGGTCGAGCGGCCCGAACCATAGATATATCTATTTAAATCTGCCGAGGCGTTCGGCCCGTTCCATAAATAAACACATACCCTGCTCGCGAATCATGCATGCGACGCAGGTACACATAAAATACATGCTCAAGTAGCCAATTAAGAATTTATCGGGGATATTTATCCAAATAAGACAATTTCTCTTTTTAACGATTCAGGAAAATGATGTTTAATCTCTTTTTAAATTCATTTACTAATCCAAGGTGATTTAAACAATTCAAGCTATCAATGGGTTCATAAATAATCCAAGTATAACATGCTCATGGGTCCTAACTACCCAGACAATAGCATAATAGTAGCTATGCACGGACTCTCGTCACCTCGTGCGTACGTAGCCCCCACATATAGGAGTACATAGTCAATTATTTCACCTATGGGGACAATTCCCTCTTACAAGGTTAGAAAGGAGACTCACCTCGCTCCGAAGACTCATAACCGGCATTTCTATATTCTTCCGAAGACTTGAATCAACGCACAATGCTCCAAAACTAGCCAACAATCATACAAATCCATTAATATATGCTCAATTATACTTTACAACCCAATTTATAACAAATTCCTAACCCCGAACGAAAAATTGACAAAAATTCCCTCGGGCCCAACGTACCCGGAATCCGAAATTTTTCGAAGATAAATTTTGCCCATGACCTTAGGAACTCAAATATATAATTTTCTCTTAATTCCATACTCAAAATCATGGTCAAATCCAAGAACACTAATTTTTTAGGTCTTCCTCTAACCTTCAATTTTCTACCCATTTACATGCTAAAATCCATACATAATCAATGTATTTAACTTCATAATAGGTGGGATTAGCTTACCTTATCATTGATGATGAAATCCCTCCTTGAAGCACTCCAAAAATCGCCCAATGAGGTGAAGAAAAAGAGAGAAAATGGCCAAACATCCGATTTTAAAACAAAGCTTCTACCCCAGCTATTTCCGCTTCTGGGGAACTATTACCGCTTCCGCGGTCCCGCTTTTGCAGACAAAACTCTTCTTTTGCAGACAACGGGGCTCCAGACTATTTTCTCTTCTGCGACCAGACTACCGCAGATGCGGTTCCGCTTCTACGGAACCTTGACCGCATCTGCGGTCCACCCCAAAATCCTCTCTTCCGCTTCAGCGTCTCCCTCTCCGCTTCTGCCGTTCCGCATCAGCGGATCAAGGGCCGCTTCTGTGGTCCTGGCTGCCCTCATGCTCAAGTACTTCTGTAGCTTCATCCTCGCTTCTACGGGGCCACTTCTGCTATCCCATCTCCGAAGAAGCGGAAATACCAGCAACCAGCAGCTCAGCTATTTCCAAAAATCCATTTTCGATCCGTTAACCACCCGGAATCCACCTGAGGCCCCGGGATCCCAACCAATCATACAAACCAGTCCCAAAACACATTACTGACTTGCTCGAGGCCTCAAATCACATCAAACAACGCTAAAATTATCAATCGACCCCCAATCCAAGCTTTATGAACTTTGAACTTTCCAACTTCTACTTCCGATGTTTAAAACTATCAAATCATGTCCGCTTGACCTCAAATTTTGCACACAAGTCATTTTTGACATTATGGACCTACTCAAACTTCCGGAATTGGATTCCGACCCCGATATTAAAAAGTCCACTTCCGGTCAAACTTCTCAAAAACCTTCAAATTTTCTATCTTTAGCCAAATGGCTTCAAAATGACCTACGGGCCTCCGAATTTACTTCCGATCGCGTCCCAACTCTAGAATCACCATACGGAGCTATCCACAGTCTCGGAATCCCAAACGGACATTGATAACACTGAAATTCACTTCAAACCAAATGTATGAAATTTCTTCCAAAATGCTAACTTCCACAATAGGCGCCAAAACGCTCCTGGGTTATCCAAAACCAGATCCGGGCATACGCCTGAGTCCGAAATCATTATATGAACCTGCTGGAACCTTCAGATCTTGATTCCGAGGTTGTTTACTCAAAATTCCAATCGTAGCCATTTTCTCCAACTTAAGGCTTCCGAAATAAGAATTTTCATTTAAATTTAACTCAGATCTTCCTGAATTTCAATTCCGACCATGAGTACAAGTCACAATATCTGAAATGAAGCTGTTCATGGCCCCAGACTGCTGAACGATGCGCTAGAGCTCAAAACGACCGGCGGGTCGTTACATTCTCTCCCACTTAAACATACGTTTGTCCTCGAACGTGCTGAGAACTATACTGAAGTAGTCTGAAATTGCTATTTAACTTCTCATGTACCTTCCCGTGCTTCCACAACTTAGTTGAGCACATTAGCTCGATAAATTACGAAGATATCCTCTTTTTCTCAAGCAAATAAGCCTTAGAGCCCAATTCCAACATCCGGAATTCTATGCCAGGCCTATTTCCAATATACGATCACCATATCAATCACTAAACGTTGTACTCAAACATGACTACATAACTTTGCAACACATAATCCACATGACCACGATAATATTTTCTGATCAAACTTAGCCCAAAATCAACGAATTAGATGCTCCCATTGCACCTCATGACACACACAAGTCTTACTCTAACTCTTACAATACCGCCACGACGGATGAGATGTGACAAAATTCATAATCAACTGCCGAGCCGAACAATCATTGAGTCTATACTTCTGACAAGAAACATTACCACATTCTAAATCAATAATGATCTTTGATCCTTAATATACTTCATATAATCAGATTGCACTGATCCTAAATCCTATAATCTCGTCTCACCCAGTATGAACTGCTCAGGCAATAAGCCACTCGAAATGCTATCAAAAGTCTCATATGACGCCACAATGTGCCAATAGGCCACCAATTCGAACACAACACAAACAGGAAATCGAACTCTGGAAGGAATTACCTAACCCCCGCACTAATACGGACTTTCCTTAGAAGATAGGAAGCGAAACACACAAAAATAGCATATAGAAAACCAGACTCGACATCACACTGTTACGGTGCGCAACCCGATCCAAATAACATACCCATGGCGGCGTGCCACCCGATCCACACATAGATCTCACACAAGGAGATTGCATTTCGAGCTAAATATGCTCATTACAATAAAAATATCGAATTTTGATTGCAAGCACATTAAGTGCATAATACCATCCCTGAGAAAACACATAGCACTATAGGCTACAAAACTCAAGCACAACTGAGGTATGATACAAGATCTAAATCTCAAGAGCCATCCTGCTCACATAACATCATCGCCACGCGGAACCTTAACACATAAGAGTTTACCAAGCCATCTCACAACTCATACGGCGCAATACATCATTACCTAGAATGGCTGATGACAAAATAACACCACGATTGTTCCTCCATAGGGAACACTCGCTGAAATGAACACAACTGGCCTGATATAAAGCCCTGTTCACATATGTAAATCAATCCATTGATCTCAAGCCGATTTCTGATTGCACCCACTTGGCTAATAACCTTTCAAAGGTCCACAGTAACTCCCCTTTCCTCATAACACATAAGAACAACCATCATAACCGAAACAACCTCCTCGGTTCATAACCTAATAAACAGAGTGCCCTCCAGGCCTAAATTCTCTAATTAATGATATTAACACAATCCTCATACTTGGTTCAAATCTTTAGTCAATCAAGTGACTACATGTCACACTTATACAACCTCCCCGTTGGACACGCTCCCAGAATCTTTCGAAATAAATAACGGGTCCGCTTATCCAAACCATCGGCCGTACTAACACTGAAAAGCGATCAAGAATCCTTAACCAGGATGCAAAGACTCTTTCACAAAAAATCGATCTCAGGTGACGCTGAATACAATACCAATTTACTTTAAACATTCCACACCTTTCTTGATCATCTGAGCTTGTGACATACTTGTCCACACCGAACTGCAGCTTGATTCTCATTTCAAATTCCATACTACTCACCGCACCCAATGTGCCAATATACGATAAGACATGATTTTCATTATAACTCCGGAACCACTAACAGGTTAACATTTCATCACATGAAAACTTATCATTTAACTCACTTCAGGAGATCCATAATGTCACATAGGTAAATTCCCATAACCGTAGGATGTGAAAATCTCTAAGTAGTGGTCCAGGCCACCATAGCCCTTCCGGAATCCGCTTCCACTTAACAAGCCATAACAGAAGAATGCTTCTGAATAACATCAATTACGGTGGCCGACAAGCCTCACACGTACCGCCACAAATCATACACACAACTTGATCACGCTGAATGAACTGATCGCAGACCCCAACATGCCAAATTCAACTATGGCTAATCAATCTCTTTCATTCCAATTTATCCTTGATTGCTTTGGAAATAATACTAACTCTCTTCAACACATAACATACTCCCTTTACACTCACCTCGAGTGACCTTGAATCGAGAGACCATGTTGTCTCAAATCTCACAAAAAATTTCACATTTCTCAATTGCTACATCACAAGGTAACACATCATCGAACATTCTGGGCACCTTCTCATAAGCTGCTACAAAGCTTGATTCTTAGTTGTACTCATAGGCTTGAAATCATTAGGTACCACACTTTATCTTTTGGGTTCACTAGGACCGTTACTGAGAGCCACCCGCTCTGACTTGGTCCCTAATTTAATCCACTCTATAAATCTTATAACACACGAATACCCTCTCGACGAAGCACCCGGCGAAGTCACTTCCTCTGAAACCTATATCTATACCAGGCATAAATCCTGAACCTTTTTCCAAGTCCGAACATGAGCCAAGAAGGCAACTATAGCATGCATTCAACATTTCATCTACTCAATTTACCACTTATGGTCCTTTCCCCATAGCTGGTGTGAGCACGTGATTTTTGCCCTATATATGAATTATTCCCAAAAATTAAAACAAAATAATTTTTCTTTATTTTTACAATTTTGTGCATTTTTGTGTCATTTTCTGATAATTGTTTATATTTTATTTGTGCATGTTAATTCATATGAAAATACAAAAATATGCATTTGTATTTAGGATCTAATTTCATATTTTTAGTATTAATTAGGGGTTAATTCGTTTTAGAACAAAACATGAAAAATTACAAAATAGTTCACTTTTGCATTTTTAATTGTTTAAATTGTGAATTCGTCCCGAAATAGATTTTAAAATAATTTTAGGAATTAATTAGTTTAATTTTGAAATATATTAAGACTTTCTTTTAATTTTTGCATTTCTATAAAATAAAAAAAAAAATACAAAAATTCAAAATAAAATACAAAAAATTAAATAAAAGAAACAAATGAAATGAAGAACAAAAAAGAGATTCTCTCAAATAAAAACCACAATTGGACTCATTTTTGACCGAATTTCCCCAGCCCAAACACACCTGGCCCATCCGGTCCTGACCCATTTTCAGCCAAGCGCCCCAATAACCCGGTCCGCCCCACTGACTTGGCCAAACGACACCGTTTTGCCCAAGTGAATCCAAGACATCCATTCACTCTGATCCAACGGCCCACGGCCTCTCGTAGTTAAATATAAGATGGTCAAAAATTTAATAAAATTAAAAGACAGTCTCTCTCTTCCTCGTATCTCCTCCGGTCTTCGACATAACCCCACCGCCGGCGAACGCCGTTCACCCCAATCAACTCCAAATTAACACCATAGCTTCCTTTCATCTTCCCCATCTCGAATCCATTACCCATTTTCTTCAAATCCATCCCTATCTCGTCGAATATCTCATTGAAGATTTTCCGGCCATGACGCCGGTTACGCCAAACGGTCCCAAATTAACATCACAGAACTGCCCAAGCTTCCTCTACCCAACCCCCATAGTTGTATCTCTCGAATCTGCCTAGAATCGGTCGAATATCAAGTTGAAATTTTCCGGCCGGAACCCTAGTTGTCCCAACTCGCCTCAAATTGATCCAGGCATTCTTTGGGCCTTCCTTATGAAGAATTCAACATTGTTGGCACTCAAATCTCACTGGAATCATCAAAATCCTAAAATTAAAGAACGGCCGGTGAGTTTTTCTTTTTCAAGTGTTCTTAGTATCTCTTTTAATTAAGTAGATGTTGTGAGTTGAGTTTAATTAGTTTTTATGTTTTCATGGTTTTTCTGTTTTCAATTAGGTTCAGTTTAGTTTAGTTCTTTTGGTGAACTTAATTGATCAATTGATAGTTAATTAGTCAGTGTGAGTTTTGATTCTCATTTGGTTGGCTTTAATTGCTAGTAGTTAGTTGATTCAGAGTTTGTTACATTAGTTATTGAGTTAGATTAATTAGGCCCGTTTCAATTATGATAGTGTTTTAGGAATCTAACAAATTAGCATCTATGCTGTCATTAGCTGTTGGAATTATTTGAAAAATAGCTAGAATTACCTAGATATTTCTAGAATAAGACACAAATCAGATTTTAATAAATTTAAGGTACCAACTTGTGTGACAAGTTAAAGAGTAAGGAGACTAAAAGCTAATTTGAGGAAGGACTAATAAGAAAAGGAAAAACCTGAGGTCCCCTCAGTCATGCCTATATAAAGGGCACTCCCATGCCTTGGAAAAGAGGTTTTTTTTGAGCCCCAATATTCCCCCAAAATGCAGTCTCTCAACTTCCAGATCTGAATCCTGAAATTCAAAACTCAAAAGCACAAA
The DNA here is from genome assembly GCA_026770625.1 of Nicotiana glauca. NCBI lineage: Eukaryota > Viridiplantae > Streptophyta > Magnoliopsida > Solanales > Solanaceae > Nicotiana > Nicotiana glauca. The sequence goes on from MU774602.1 coordinate 39,003, forward strand.
AAGTAAGAAAAACTTCAAAAATAAAAAAAAACCAAAACACAAGCTACTGTTCCATTCAATTTCTAGTCAGTTTCCAATTTAGTGGCTAGATTGTCTTTCAGGTTCAGTTACCATTAATTTGAAGCCTCAGAGTTGTTGTAGTTTATTTCAAGTGAATTTAGGTTTGAATAGTGGGATCAGTTGAATTACTTTGGATTTCTGATGGTTGGGGTGTATATGAAGGTGTTTTGATTCTGTTTCGTGTGAAATTTGAACTTGAATCAAATCATTTGGTTGGCTGTTGAATATTGCGGTATCCATGAGTCGTGTACACTGTTTTGGTTCTAAAAAAACATCTATCGTTGTGCTGCTGTTCACCTGCTTCTGCTGACTCTTTCTTCTTCTGTTGTAATTCGAAACCAGATACACAGCTATAACTTTGCAATTTTGTAAGCTGGAAACATTGAGCATGAACGTATATGAAGATTTAAAGTTCGAATTTGCCTTGCTGTTATACTGATTGTATATTTTAGATATCTCATTCATTAATGTCGTTAATGGCTATTGAATGTGTAATTAGACTGTTATAGGACTGTTACTGTTATTCCTTGGGTTTGTTCGTGTTTTTTTTAGTAGAAGAGCACACGCTAGCTCAGTTAATGCCTGCTAGTGTTTACGTTTATCTGTTAGTGGTAGGATCATTTATGAGCATGCTTGATTTGGCAACCAGTAGCATAGTAGTATTAGCTTAAATTATGGTGTTCAAATTATTGGTTTCAAGCCTGGAAGCAAACGGTTCAAATTTACCTTCATATTGTTCATTTTCTTAATTGAAATATAGACAGTAATGTAGGCTTTAACATGAATCACAAACTCAGCTATGAAATGACCCCTGCGTTAGCCTGGGTTCGAATTGGGGAGCTCCCCATTTGTAAAGGCTCAACCTTAATTTGGGTCCCTCGTGGACCTCGGCTTGGGCTGAAAGCCATCTGGAATTCAAAATGGCATTATAGCCCACTGGGCTTCAGACTTTTGTCACGCACGCCCAATTTCGGCAATCTACTCTTTCACCATTGGATCTGGGTCAGTACCCATTTGGTTTCAATCAACAAACAGGATCTTCTTTTACTTTTAGAGACAAGTAATATAGAAAATCGTAGTATACTTTAGGGTGAACCTTTAAATAAAAATGAGATGAGCCCCGCCCAACAAAATACAAAATGCGGGGCCCTCAATAATTGGTTATTAAAATACTTAGAATCCGGGAGGGCCGTTTAGTGAATTTCACGGCCTTCCCCGAAATAATATTGCGTTAGAATCTTTAGGAACGATTTAATTAAAATACTTTCTTAAACTCGGGTGCGCGTTGATGCGACCCAAATCCCAATCTCGGCGAAGTCGAAATGTGTATACAACCACGGGTGCATTGATTGTGACGTGGTTCGAAATACGTTTTCATGACGTCGCAGTTCTTTTAAATAAATGATGACAAAAGCGGTTTATGAATAAAAGGCACATAAGCTAGCATGTATTAAAATCAGATAAAATCAAATACAACAGTTAAGCGACTATGCTAGAACCACGGAACTCGGGAATGCCTAACACCTTCTCCCGGGTTAACAGAATTCCTTACTCGGATTTCTGGTTCGCAGAGTGTTAACAGAGTCATATTTTTCCTCGGTTCGAGATTAAAGCTGGTGACTTGGGACACCATTAATCTCCCAAGTGGCGACTCTGAATAATTAATAACCAAATCCCGTTCCAATTGTCCTTTAATTGGAAGAACTCCTTTATGCCCTTGCGGGTGTAGTTGGTAAAAAGGAGGTGTGATAGCTAGAATAACCCACCAATATGGAAATAACCAGAAACCTCACTAGTAGTTAACCTTGCAACCCAATCTTAGGTGGTGGGACTCTCCCACTTAGCTTGAAGCCACTATTACACAACTCTGGGACTCACCAGACTACACTATCTCTTGTTGACATAACCTTACGCAATCATCCGCTGCAAATTCTCGGGATCTTTCTGTAATTCCCCATCTTTCATATTCTGAGTCATCAACCACATTCGCACGACCAATCTCTTTGTTGGATAACCAATATAATTTCTTGCAGAAGCTTCGCCAACCACGCGACCGCTAACCTGCTCACGGGAAAATGACCTGCCTGTGGAAATCACCTCCCGACACCTTCCAACGTTGCTGCACGGGATACAATCACCATGACATCAATAACCAAATCCTGAGTCCAAGCTCACTTTCTAGCTGCACCAGTCCGTTCACTCCTCGTGGACATCAATTAAATTTGTGGCAACACCTTTCCAATCTCCTGCCGCATAATGGCCCATACTTCAATTTACATCTGCAGACTTCAATGGCCAGTCGCTAAAATCCCAGATCCTTCCAAACTATCCTTAGACGCGTAGTCATCCTACCACTAAGCCGAGTGATGCCCCGTGGGCCCTAGGATGTGAAACTTTGATGTACTCTTTATCTAATTTTTTGTCATCGAGTCTGTGTTTTGATATTTTGAGTCTGCTTTTGTAGTTTCCCTTCAAGAAAAATAATTTAAAACAAAAATAAGAAAAACAAAAACAACAAAAATTTGCATTCAATTTGCAAGAACTACGCTTGGTCTGATTTATGCGGGGTCATGATATGTAGGCAATCTCCATAGGATTCGACCATAACCAAAAGAAAAAGAAAAAAAGGGGAAAAAAGGGAAAAAAGGGAAAAAAAGGAGGAAAAACCACAAAAAGGCAAAAAGAAAAGAAAATACCGGAAAAACAAGAAAGAAAAGAAAATCAAGATATGAAGAAAATAGGAACAAGAGAAGACAAAGGTAAGAGTGAAAAAATGAAAAAGAGGAAAAAAAAAGAAGAAAAACAAAGGAAGAGAAAGTTTGCAATTGGAAATAAGGAGAAGGCCGGGATGACGCATGTGACCGATCAAAAGCATAATAGAAACTGTTAACTGCTTAGGTGCATTCACTCCCCAAATGTACGGGTCCCAATATGTTAAATGACCTAACTCTAACGTGATGGTTTCATTTTGTCATATCATTCCAGAAAGGTGGTTGGTTTGTGGTTTTAAAGTGGTAACTCCTCTTTACAACACAAGGACAAAAGGTAGTTGGCATCCTGGCAACCCATTCCTGCAACACCCGGGCAAAAACCAAACTGAACATGACAGGCCAAGAATCAGATACCAGTATCGTGGACCCGTCAAAAGAGGTAGAAGTGGTGGATGTCAAAGCAATGAGGGAAGAGATGTATAAGTTGAGGCAGCAGATGGCTGAGATGCATCGGGCCTGGGCTAAGGGTCAGTCGGCGCCAGTTTATCCTGCCAATCCAGCATATATTCCACCTTTGGCTCTGTCTCAGGAGTCTCCTACTGTGAATTCATCTCCAACTTTCCCTTTCTACCAACAGAATTATGGCACCACCTCCTATCCTCCCCAAGCTCCACCACCCAAACAAAACCCTCCTCCACCAATTACCCCTGTCTTTGTGGCGCCTCTACCTGCCACATGGCAAAGATCTTCCAGTGAGCCATTGTTTCAAGCTCACGACAGTCAGTACTATCCTCCTGAGCCTACCTTTAAAGCTCCTAAGCCATATTCCTACATTCCTCACCTTGAGCTCCCGGTGGAAGCTGACAAGCCGCTTAAGGATCCGGATCAGGAAGAGATGTTTCGAAAAGTAAAAAGCCTGGAGCAATCCTTCAGGAATATGAAAGGGTGGGTGGCCAAATCAGTGTGGCCTATAAAGATTTGTGTCTATTCCCAGATGTTCAGTTACCCGCTGGGTTCAAAATGCCAAAATTTGATCTGTATGACGGTCATGGTGACCCGGTGGCCCACCTGAGGGGATTCTGCAGCAAAATGAGAGGGGTCGGTGGGAAGGATGAATTACTGATGGCGTACTTTAGCCAGAGTCTCAGTGGTGCGGCTTTGGAATGGTACACGCGGCAAGATCATGCGTGGTGGTAGACCTGGGATGATTTGGCACAAGAATTTGCAAGTCATTTTCAATATAACCTCGAAATTGTCCCCGATCGTCTCTCATTGACCAAAATTGAGAAGAAGCCGGGGGAGAGCTTCAGAGAGTATGAATTTCGGTGGAGGGAACAGGCTGCAAAGGGTCGATCCTCCAATGAAGGAAGGCGAAATGGTCGATTATTTTTTGCAGACTTTGGAGCCTACCTCCTATGGTCACCTGGTGTCAGCAGTGGGAAAATCTTTTAACGAGGTAGTGAAAATGGGAAGTATGGTTGAAGAGGGGCTCAAATCCGACAAAATCATGAGTTATTCGGCAATCAAGGCAACTACCCAGTCTATCCAAAGCGGAGGGGTACTGGGAAAGAAAAAGAAAGAAGATGTGGCGGTAGTTGACTCAAGAACTTGGTCCAAGGGCCCATCACCCTATTACCCTCAACCTCGACCTCGTCCCCAAACCTACTCCCACACTCCACAGCACTATTAACCCACCACGTGGTCCCCACTTCTCTGTCCACCATGCCCACACATATACCCAGTATCCTACCCATGCGCCATGGCATGCACCCACTCCACAAAATGCTTACCCAACTCAAAACACCTACCCACCTCCAAGAGCCTACAGAAATCCCCCTGGAGCAGGTTTGCGAGCTAGCCAAAATTTCAAGCAAGAGAGGGCACAGAAGCAGGAAACTTTCACCCCCATCGGAGAGTCATATGCAGAATTGTTTGAGAAACTAAAGCATTATAACTTGATTGCACCAATCCCTCCGAATCAGGTGGACAAGCGTGCAAGAAGCTTTGACCCTTCTAAAAGGTGTGAATACCATTCCAATGCCCAGGGGCACGATGTCGAAAGTTGCC